>CM055267.1:17636001-17828593 GCA_029237695.1 Conchocele bisecta | reverse complement strand
ACATAAATATCCTTAATTACTTCATTAAAAATGTCTTGTTTTCTTACTTCTGAACCAGGATGTGAAAGTGGCGGCATAGAGTGAGTGAGTGAGTGAATAGGGTTTAACGTCCGCTTTTCTGACATAGAGGTACAAGCCTCAGGGAGTCTACACGCAGACGGGTCAACGGGGTCGTGTCCCGTATCCACCTGTCCGAGGGGGGTAAATCCCAACTTCAGAATTCAATATTTACAATCAAAATATATATTCAGTCCTGAAATTAGAACAACCTGATCTGGTGCCAGGCCCTCGCCACACCAGCATCATTTATCCCATCCCCTAAAAGTAATAGGATAGTGCTAATGCTAATCTTACTTTCATATATGGGGCATAGCCTGACTCAACTCTCACATACAAGAAAGCCAAAAATGTACATGAGGGCCAAATCCGGTATAGTGGGTTCCGGAAAGTATGAACCCAATCGTTAAGCCAGTTTAGTCGCCTTTTACGACAAGCAATGGCTACTGCAGCATTATTCTCAGGATCAGTTGATCCCGCCCCGGTGCCTGCACGGGGCGTGGCGGCATAGAGCCTTAGAGGTCAAGTACAGTGGCACAAGTGGGCTACCAAAGACCCGACCACACACCCACCCCTCAACCCAGTTTCAATATTTGTTGTTGTCCGTTTTGAAATTATTGTTTTCATTTTGGGCCGATAATTGGAAATAAAATCTTGTAAACAACACGTACAACTACAACAACAACATAGCAACCACTTTAATGAAAGCAATTTCGATTATAAAATACGATATAGCTACATAGTTATTGACTTAATTGTTGGATACGTGACTTAGCTCTTTGCAGTCTTTCTAATGCACGCTTTTTATTTTCGATTGTTTGTTTAGACTGTTCAAATGTATCATCAATTAAATCCATCGGAGAACCAACTCGGTTAATCGCCGCCATTTTGACGCTAACCGATATCGATCATGGTTTGTTAAGCGCACCTGCTTTTTGACATAAGATTTAATACATGAAAACAAGCGTTTGCGACCGACTAATGTACATAAAGCACGGAAAGCGAGCGATGCATTATAGAATATTTGGCGTAAACAAACGCCGCATGTTTATCGCATACATGCATCTATAAGTCCCCAACAGGGGTTCTAGATTAACGGAAGATAGAGATAGATAGGCCAAAAAATAACAAAAACGAAAATCTACAATACTCGAATTACTTTACGATTTCGCGCTCGCGGAGGTTGGCTATGCCGACTTGTAATTACAGACCCCCCCCCCCTCCAATTATTTCTGTATCTGCGCCTGGTGCAGTCTGATCAGGGTCTGCACTCAGGATTATGCACTTAATCAATGAAACATGCTTCCAGCATACAGTACATATCGTTACCAATTGTGTTAATAAAGCGCAATATGTCAATATGTGCAATAAACCTGTTCATTTGCGTGTGTAACGTGCATCATATGTGTATAGATATGTGCCTACTTTCCACCAGATGTTTTGGTGAAGATTCAAGTTTAAGATTAAAGTCGACCCTCCTATTTCATTATGGTACCGTCTCCCATATTGAATCCAAATTGGCCGCGATTGTAGTTAAATGCCATTGAAGACGCAATAAGTCAGTGAAAGGAATTAAACACAACGGATTCTTCATATCAGATTCATGATTACTTTGGAAAGTTCAATTCGTGCTGTTATAGTAGGGTGAAGGGTATATAACCCGGACATGATTTGATTTCTTCAGACAAATTCCTGCATTCTGGCCAATTCCACAACCAAAATGTCTATACTTTGTAAAGTGTCCTTAAAACATTATACATTATATTTGAATTAATTACATAGTGTATGAAAGCGATTTCTTGCAGAATAATGGAAAAACATGTGGAATAAACATCTCAGATTGTTTGTAAGGTTGTATGCTTTGTTATTGTGTTTAAATTTACTACTTATAATTTAATATGCCAAATTGTAAAAAACAGCAAGTGATGTTTAAATACAAACAAGAGGAAAGTCAATGACGCATTATTATCGCAATATGATAATATACACTCTTTTTCATAATCTGAATAATTACAAAATTCTTTGTGAAAATGAGGAAGATAATCCATGAACTATTGGTCAAATGTTAAATCGAAATACAGTTTGTGCACATACACACATGGAGAAATGTATATACCAGGTACCAAACTTTCATCTAGACAAGTGACAAGGCACAGCTTAAAAGGTCCAAAATGGCTAAATGATTCATGGCTTGTTGAGGAGTGTATGTTGGAATAGGGGGTGGGGGTGCCGTTCTAATAAAAACCTCGAAACCCACTTTGCGCGTCTATCGACACACCATAATTATGAAGATAATTATACAGAATTGTAGATGATGTTCTAGTCTAGTATAACGATATTTTAAAACCAAACATACATAACATACTTCACATGGCTGTGATGCTGCAAACAAGTGTTTGAATTGATTTAATATCAATATATTGGTACGGTAACATAATAAAACAACGAGTTTCATAACTGGCATAGTTCTTGCCAAAATGCATCCAATTAATGTGGATTTTCACATTCACGGGTGGGAAACCACCAGACCTTCCCAATATTGTGTATGTGGAAAGCTGTCCGGTGGCAACTTCCGTGAACGTCCGGTGGCCCAAAAACTTTGTAAACAAGGTGAGTACGAGTGACATTTTTATATTTATTTCATACACGTGGGCCCTTTCTCGAAAATCGGGCTCTGTTCTGCAGTAGATATATATGTCTTCTTTGTGTACAAAGTGATTTTGGCACGAATTTATGTAATTTGTAGAAGTTGGAACTGTTCTACGATGGTAGGTCTGTCCGAGTTGCACGTGGTGTTTCATATTTGAACTAAGTTTCCCAATATATTCACGAATTTCGACACCCTGCCCGGTGTATACAACACAAGAACCATCTTAACATCGGTCCTGACAAAAAAACAATCACCGATTTACACGTTATTCCATAGTTACGGCCATTTTTTCCATAGTGAAAGTCTGGTGGAAACGGAGAACGTCTGGTGGCAATGGGATTCAGTGCCAATTATGACTTTTTTTTGTCGAAACATGGGTAGGCACGCTTCAGGTCCTATGACTTCACCAATTTTCGACCGATATTGACATAACTGATATCGTCGTGTCCCTTATAAATAGGAGTTTTCAGTTGTGTTGGAAGAAACGGGGTGTGCTAACTAAGGAATGCGCAGGAGTGGCCGGAACACCAATTTCAGAATCGATTTTCTTTGCTACCATATTTATGTATTCCGTATTGCCGCCTGTCAGAGGCGCACCCATTCAAGCCACAAGACAAGAAGGGTAGTGTCCACGGAACGCCCCGCCAGAAATGTACCTGGTCTATTGAAAAAATTCCCAAACCAAAAACCAATGGGGCTTGCTATATACACATTGCCATCATGCTAGCACAAAACCCAGCACGCACGCCCATATGTGTCCCATGTAGATTGCTAGCTGGGAACTAACAAATCGGCCGGTCGTGGCCTGTGTTTGCAGGTGGAGGAAAGCCCGAGTGCCGGGAGTAAAACCACCGCAAGCTTGCACGAAACATACGAAACCGTAAAAACGTATCTAGGTACAAGCACTGATCCATTGGTCTACCAGTTCACGATCGTGTAAAGTTTCCTGATAAAACAGACAACCTGCCCACGGAGTATAAAGATACTTCTCCTACGTTTACCACCGTCCAATAAGACCCAGTGATTTTCCGATTCTAACTTGTTCTACCTTACGTTACATTGCAAAGTTCAAAACCTAGATAGTACATGCACTTTACCTGAAATACTTGAGTTCAGAAGAAAAAAAACATGCAGAACAAAAATCATGTTTCTTGAAACAATTTGGCAGCGAAAGAGTTAAGCCAGCGAGGTGATGTGGGTGTCATGAAAAATTAGCGTGGGATATCTTAATTACCGACAGCAACAACAACAACAGCAAAGTTTGTTTTTCGGAATGTTATAAACAGCCATTTATCTGGTTTGACCCCCAGATAACATTTTACTATCTGGGTCGGCCGTTACCTCGTCATGAGAGCTGAATTGGGGTATTGGCTTATTGGTCATTTTAAAAGCAGCAAGAATAGTACCGATAGTGTCAGCTCGGTACACCATGTACATGTAGATGAACTTTACTGCGCTTGGGAGGTTGCTAAGTGATTCGGTGTGTCGCGGGCCTGGCAACACATCATACAAGTTCTCAATTCATAGCTGGATATGTAGCTTTTCTAAATACAATGTATCGTCATTTGAGCTCTGATTTTGGCACCGTTGTCTATTCCATAGATAATAAGTGGGCTCAGTATGAACCCATTGACCCGGCCTTAGATGACCCTGGTAAATGATCGGCCATTAAACCCAAACAAACCACAGACACAGGGCGATTAAATGCTGTCACTGGTGAAATCCCATTGCCACCAGACGTTCACCGTTTCCACCAGACTTTCACTATGGAAAAAATGGCCGTAACTTTGAAATACCGTGTAAATCGGTGATTGTTTTTCGTCAGGACCGATGTTAAGGGGGTGCTTGTGTTGTATACACCGGACAGGGTGTCGAAATTCGTAAATATATTGGGAAACTTAGTTCAAATATGAAACACCACGTGCAACTCGGACCGACCTACCATCGTAGAACAGTTCCAACTTCTACAAATTACATAAATTCGTGCCAAAATCACTTTGTACACAAAGAAGACATATATATCTACTGCAGAACAGAGCCCGATTTTCGAGAAAGGGCCCACGTGTATGAAATAAATATAAAAATGTCACTCGTACTCACCTTGTTTACAAAGTTTTTGGGCCACCGGACGTTCACGGAAGTTGCCACCGGACAGCTTTCCACATACACAATATTGGGAAGGTCTGGTGGTTTCCCACCCGTGACATTTGTGCCTGTGACTATAAATCGGGCTTAAATATGCTTTCCGACCAGTTTAATTATATATATCCAGGTCAGCCTGTGCATCCGCAGGCACGTCGGAAGGCAGCTGGCATTGGGGCCCCTTCGTAAAAAAATGATAATGATTACGCGCATCGTAGGGCGTATTTTCGTATGAAAATCATATACAATACTAGAAAAAGTCGATGGCGCGCCATCGCAATATACCCACTTTCCCCAAATGCTAAATCCGAAAGGGGGAGGTAATCCATGATGGAGGGTCGGATAAAAAATCCGAATTCACTTTGCGCATCAGCACATCAAAACGAAGCTACGAACCAAATATCAGACGCGTAGGTATTAAGGTGAAAAAGTTTTTCGAGTTACAAGGAAAAAACAAATGGGAAATTAGAGTGCGAAAGGGGGTGAAGGGGGATAATCCATGATGGAGGGTCGGATCAAAAATGGGAATTCACTTTGCGCATGTGCACATGATAACGAAGCTACATAGCAAATATGAGCGCGTAGGTATGAAGGTGAAAAAGTTTTTCAAGTTACAAGAAAAAATGGAAATTCTGAGTCGGAAAGGGGGAGGTAATCGATGATGGAGGGTCGAATCAAAAATGGGAATTCACTTTGCGCATCTGCACATGATAACGAAGCTACATAGCAAATATGAGGCGCGTAGGTATTAAGGTGAAAAGTTTTTCGAGTTACAAGGAAAAAATGGGAAATTCTGAGTCCGAAAGGGGGAGATAATCCATGATGGAGTGTCGGATGAAAAATCCGAATTCACTTTGCGCATCTGCACATGATAACGAAGCTACATAGCAAATATAGGCGCGTAGGTATGAAGGTAGAAAAAAGTTTTCGAGTTACAAGGAAAAAATGGGAAATTCTGAGTCCGAAAGGGGGAGATAATCCATGATGGAGGGTCGGATGAAAAATCCAAATTCACTTTGCGCATCTGCACATGATAACGAAGCTACATACCAAATATCAGGCGCGTAGGTATGAAGGTGAAAAAGTTTTTCGAGTTACAAGGAAAAAATGGGAAATTCTGAGTCCGAAAGGGGGAGATAATCCATGATGGAGGGTCGGATGAAAAATCCAAATTCACTTTGCGCATCTGCACATGATAACGAAGCTACATACCAAATATCAGGCGCGTAGGTATGAAGGTGAAAAAGTTTTTCGAGTTACAAGAAACGTGACGGACGGACGGACACCTGTGACGAAAAGAATATACCAATTTTTTTTCCTAAAAAAGTGGGTATAATTAGGGATACAACAAAAATTAACCTCCACCCAGCTTGCCCTGCGGCTCCAGCTGCGGCGCCTTTGATCCGCACAGTGTCGTCAGGATCTGAACTGTTCGCCATTCCATCAATGAAACACATATGTCATGCGTCTAAACAGCAATATAGATCGTTATGACGCTACAGGAGTGTGCTATTTGATCAGGAGCTACACTGGTTACAAATCCCATAAGCACTACTTTTCCAGCAGGCACAGTCACATTTTGTGCGAAAGCTCCTAGATCATGTTTTAAATATATTTTACATTTGTTCCGTTTCTTATAATAAGGCCCGTACGCAGGAATTAATTTAGGGGTGGGGTGTGTGTGTGCGCGCGTGTGTGTGTACGCGCGCGCTCGTGTGTGTGTGTGTGTGTGTGTGTGTGTGTGTGGGGGGGGTTATCGAGAGCTCGAAGGGCCATTGCACATCCACGGACAGATCTCGGCAGATTAAACATTTTACCCCCGGTAACTGTAATGGATTTTTATATGTTAATTTTGCAACCAATCCAATAATAATCGCAATATAATTTTCAGACCAGTCCATTTATGAACATGGGGTGTTTTTGATCTCAAACAGTAGTATATAGGGAGTCAAAATGATACCACCTACGTTGGTATCGTTTCCACCCCTCTACACTACCCCCACCACCCCCGAAAAATCAAAAATTGGTTAACGAGGAAATTGTCCCCCACCCCCCCCCCGAAAAATCCAAAGATTGGTGTCATAAATACATCATGTTTTTTTCAACACGGCATTTTCCTCCTCCACTATAGCTAATTTATTCCGTAGATCAGCAACTAATTCTACCAACTCTAGTCTACCACGTTCACCTGTAGCCACCTGACAGCGTAGTTGCTTATGTCTACAAAGAGTTTGGGCACTAACGAATTTACAACAAGTCTCACACTCCATTATATATGTATATGTATATGTTTATATTCAATTGGTCGTGAAAAAAACATAATGTTTTCACGACCAATTGAACAGATAAATTTCATAGGTTATACAAAAGTATATTACAGAAAATATGATAACGCCAGAAATAGAAAGTTTGAGAAGAGAAGCCGAATCTCTAGGGATTACTTATAGTAAACGGTTGAGAGTTAGGGGGTTGACAAAGCTGATAAATGCCACAAAGAATGAGGCGTTTATGAAGCGGTTTACCCGCGCCTATAAAAGAGGGGCATTTAAAGACCTCTCACCTAGCGGAGGAAGTTTGTGTAACAGAATTCAAAAAGAAAGTATTGCGGAGCTAAGGGCTAGTGTAATTAATTCTAAAGAATTACCTTCAAGCACAAATAATTGTCTCAAATTAGACACAGGTGACCAAATACCAAATAAAAGATCTATAGTTCGCGCCGATAGTGGAAAAAGGTGAAGAAATATTGGGGGCTCACGATGAAACATTGGAAAAGTAGAAAATGGAAGACGGGTAGTTACATTATCCTTTCGTAAAAACATTAACATTAACGAGTCTGAACGCATGTCCGATAAACTCGCTCCGTATCTAACAACCAATTTTTATTTGAGATATTCATATTCTTACAAGCTAGAACATATGGAGGAAACTGAAAATGGAAAAAAAAAACCTATAACTCTAATATTTCACAAAAATCTCGGTGGTAGCGAACCACTATCATCAATGAAAACCGTTAATAAATGGCTGTCAGATAAGGAGCAAACACGAATAATGTCCGATAAAATAGACAGACCGAATACAAAGTGGAAGTTTGTAAGATGGGTAGAGGTTTTCGTAAAGCTAATACAGGGCATTAGGGGAATAGATTTGGGACTACAATCCAAACAAGCAGCAGGAGGAGAACTTCCAGAATGGTTGAAGAATAAAAAAGGTATGTATTCTTTAGATAAGTATAATGACGACCTTTGTCTGTTCAGATGTTTAGCGATGCATATGACAGGTAACAGACCCGACAGATGTACGGACAAAGCGAGAGAATTTAGTAAGCAATATTTCGGTAATAATGTGGTTTCACCAATTCCTTTTTCAGACCTGAAAAAGGTTGAAGAGTTTTTTAAAATCGGTATAGAAGTATATCAACCGACCGATGTGACGTATGGTGGTTGAAAAA
Organism: Conchocele bisecta; assembly: GCA_029237695.1. Classification (NCBI taxonomy): domain Eukaryota; kingdom Metazoa; phylum Mollusca; class Bivalvia; order Lucinida; family Thyasiridae; genus Conchocele; species Conchocele bisecta. Next base: position 17,820,296 of record CM055267.1, on the reverse strand, counting down.
GGTGCCAGCACACTACAAGGAAATAGGTAATAAACCAATGACAATAGGACTGTTTAATAATCACGCATTTCTGATAAAAAACCTTAAAAACCTATCTAAAATTTACGCCTGCGATAATTGCAAACAGAAATTCACGAAAGCGAGTAATATGAAGAGACACGGACCAAAATGTATGAAAGGTGAGACAAAAATAGTATGTGATGGTAATTATTTAGAGCGCCCGTGTTCGTCGTACGAGAAAGCGTTTTACCCAAAAAGTTCTAACAGTTATGGGGCGATCGATTGGATGTACTCTGTAGAAAAGCGCGAGGGAATTCACATTCACCACGAACAGTGTGGACACGGGGGTGAAAGATGGGTTTTAGGAACTCCAGTAGATGGATACTGTACGGAAACCAATACCGTATATCAATATCACGGCTGTTACTGGCACGGGTGTGAGATTCATGCAAAGCATAGAAAAGAAGAACGCGCATCCACTATGAGAAGAGATACATTTATTAGAAGAAGCAAAGAATTCAACCTAGTAGTTATGTGGGAATGCGAATTTCAAAGAACGGGTAAAGACATAAAGATAGGTTGCGACACTACTCTTTATCCATATCAGATAGTATATGATTTTGAGGCGTATCTCAACCAGAATTTAAAACGCTAGGTAATAGTTTAGAGTACGAAGCCGAGCACGTTCCGGTAAGCGTTAGTATAGGAGATAATTTCTCAGGAACAGTAACTCATATTTGTGATAAAGATCCCGCAAAACTTATAGAAAAATTCGTAGAAGATTTGAAAGTCAGGGGAAAAGCTATAAGAGAAGAAGTGTGGTCAAGATAGGGTTTAATACAGAACATTTACGTAAAAACCAAATCGCCAAGATCGAACAGTGGATAGAGCAAGTACCGGTTATAGGTTTTAACAGCAGTAAGTACGATATAAACTTAATAAAGAATACCTAGTAGGCGAACTGGCATCAACAACAAAGAAAGTAATGGTCGAAAACGTGCAAACGCAACAATATTTCTATTTACTCCAGAGTTTAGATTTCTTGATGTAATACTTTATCTAGGACCTGGTGTAAGTTATGATAGTTGGATAAAAGCCTACGAATGCAAAGGACAGAAATCTTTCTTTCCTTACGAGTGGTTCGATTCTCCAGACAAACTGGATTACCCAGGACTACCGGATATAGAGAATTGGTATTCCAAACTATCTGGGAAAATGTTACTAGATGAAACAGAATTAAGTAAATGTCGTAGAATTTTCAAAGAAAAGAATATGAAAACTTTCAGAGATTGGTTGAAATATTAATAACGATTTTAGATGTAGCACCGTTCCTAGAAGCGGTGGAAAAAATATGTGAATTTTATAAACACAGAGGTGTGGATATTTTCAAAGGTGCGGTAACACTACCGGGTGTGGCTATACAATATTAATTGAGAGGAACCATTAAAGAACAAAAATCTATACCGGAGTATATGCACCAAAAGAAGAAACATACAAAAGAAAATGATGAAAGACGTCTAGTCTAGTCGGGTCCATCAATCGTATTTACACGCTATGCAGAAGCCGGTGTTTCAAATATTAGATCTAATTCCTCATTTGGATCAAATGGAATTAACAAACCTTGCAAGGCTATTTTGGGGTATGATGCAAACGCGTTATATTTATCTACGTTAAATAAAGATATTTGCCGTGTGGGGAGAAAGAAACTATACACCATATAGATACCCCACATAATCCTAAATTTATTAAAAAGTTTTGTAAAAGAGTTTTACCTGGAGACTGGTTTTGGTTTGCGGAGGTGGATATAGAAGTTCCACACAACTTAAAAGATAAGTTTTCTGAAATGTCTCCACTTTTTATAAACAGAGAAGTAGATGTTGATGAGGTTCCAGAACACATGATAAAATATTTGGAAGATACTGGAAGAACTAGAGGAAATGGAAGAAAATTGGTGGGATCTATGTCGGCCACCAAAGTACTGCTGTACGTGCCACTATTGAAATGGTATTTAAAACACGGCCTAGAAATAACGGGAGTTCATTGTGTTATAGATTATATTAGTGGTAAACCCTACTGTAAACCCCAGGCGATGTAGAACCAAATAAGAAACCAGTAGCGGATATAATGAAATTATTAGGCAATTCGTGTTGTGGAAAAATGATAGAGGCAAAAGAGAGACATTTAAATACGACATATACACAAGACGAAACCTGTGTTGACAAAGCGTTAAGATCTGCATTCTTTGATGATTTGGAAGAGATAGGAGATGCGTACGAAATATCTTCCCGAAAACCCCGGTGTGCAATAAAGAGCCCCTTCCACTGTGGAATATCGGTTTATCAACTAGCTAAATTGAGAATGTTGGAATTTTACTACGAATTTCTAGACAAATACGTAAAAAGAGAAGACTTTGAATTAATACAGATGAACACGGATAGTATGTATATAGGAGTTAGTGGAAAAACGATAGAGGAATTGATTAGACCTAACTTACTAGACGAGTTTGAAAAAGAAAAAAAGAAATGGTTGGCTTGGGATAAATGGAGCGAAAGAGAGCCAGGACTTTTCAAAATGGAATTCAGCGGAGATAGGTCGATAGCGTTATCTAGTAAGTGTTATTTCGTAGAAAAATTTAATTCTAAAGATAATTTGGAACAAATTAATAAAAACTCTGCGAAAGGAATGTGCAAGAGAACTAACAATTTAAATTGGGATAGATATAAACGAGTACTAAGTGAAACTACAGAAGATGAAAAACACATTATAGATTTAGCACAAAATAGAGGATTTAAAATGAAAGACGGCGTTATGAAAACGTACTGTCAACAAAAATTAGGACTCTCGGCGTACTACGATAAAAGACGCGTGTTACCAGACGGAATACATACAGAACCTCTCTTGATTTAAGCAATCGGGGGCAGCTGGGTGTCAGAAGGTACCATAAGAAGTTCTTCGCGAACAAAACCGCGAGATGGACCATCAGCCAAATAGTAGAGCACGGGCTCATCGAGTTTGGTAATAGATCGATCTAGATGATATACATTGAGAGACCACACGGGATCAGTCGCGCGGCGGCTGCCACCTTCAAGCTCTCCCAGTTGATAGAGGTACCGGACGTCAACATCCGATGGAAGCGCAATCGGCGATTGCTGCTCCTCTAAACCAACAGGTCGCCCGCGCGAGACGGCAGAGGGCTTGCTCGTCACCTTTTTAGACTTGATGGCATCTACGGGCTTCTTACCTATCAATCTGGTCACCTCTCCGTTCAGTGCGGAGACCACGGCGGGCAGTCTGGCCACCCACTCGGTCGATCGCGAATGAGGGTCTACAAGTTCTTTGGCATATTGGTGTCCGAACAGCCTCTCAGCCAGGGTTCGATTGAACCGCTCCACGATCCCCTGGTCCCGGTGGATGTTGACGCAGCCGCGTCTGATAGAAACTTTGTGCTTAGACAATAGCTGAGAGACCGCGCCCATGAACTCGCGGCCGGGATCGACCTGAAGAAGATTCGGCCATTTGAGAGGACTCCTCTTATATATTCGGGAAAGAGCTTCGGTCACTTCCTTAGACTCTTTAGTGGCCAACGGCTCAGCCCCTTTATAACGACTCGCTACGTCAACGATTGTCAGTGCGTACTTGTACGTCTTGCAACCGACGCGATCGTGAGGGAGAAACAGGAGATCCGCTTGGTGAGCTTGGTTCGGTACCGGCACGTCGAATTTCGGGCGCGGAATATTGTGAGGCGCGGGTAAATAGATCTGCCAGATGGCCTGCTTCTTGAGCCATTCCTTGACTGCGTTTTCTGAAACCTTGGTCGCCGCCGCGAGGTTCTTGATGGCCGCGAGTCCCTTCCAGTAGCCACGTGGGGGGCTATAGTATGTATTCGACAGCTTGCGCGTTAGTTTGGTATCAAGTTTGCGCGTGTTCATCGTATGCGAACTATTCTAATATATCGGACAATCTCCAACATGCCCTCGCCAGTTCGTCCGGTAACTGCGTCGTTAATAATAAACCTTTGTTGGAAGTTTCGCTGCAGCCCCAATCGCGTTTGGGTTGGAACAGGAGAGGGAATTCTGGGGAATCTAACTCGGAGGAATCTAACATCCGCTTTGTGAAAAGGGTGGCCTCTTTTTCTTCCTCGCGCCACGTCTCGAGACAATCTCGGGCCAGACGAATCATACTCTTTGCACCAGGTAAACGATGTTTTTGGGCAGTGTAGCCTACATCGATCATAGCGTAATAAAGTTTGTCAACTAACATCGTTCTATATATATATATATTAATTAATTAATTATTTTATTTTATATAGTAGCCGACGACCCACCCACACACCCATTCCCACGACGATGAACGCGATCTCGCGGTCTTTTTGGGCCTCTGACGGTACATAGAAATCTGAAAGTTGGGGCTCGGATCCATTGGATCGAGACTTTTCTGCGGATATGCCAGCGCGTACTCGCGGTTGGCTTCTTCAACGTTCTGAAAAGTTTGCGCGGCGTGATTTTCGCGGCGAAGCTCTTCATTGACCCAGTCCAGATGGGCGGTTCGTTTTTTCGACCACGCTTCCTTTGCGCTATTGAGTTGTTCTACAGCTAAATCGTGACGCTTACGCTCCTCATCTACGTTCGAGCTTTTCATTTTAGAGAATATAAAGTTGCTACCGCTGAACGCCAATGCGTTTACAAGCGCACCACCTACTATTACTGCGATTGAAGCCATTTATTTCCATATATTAACTGGTAGAATTCCAGCTTTAACTAGATATCTCGGGTCCAAACTGCGGCCGCTACATCTAAGGTCGCGAGCCCTACGTCTCTCACAGTAAAGTCCAATTTGGGAGCGGTTCCTCCTAGGGCCATCTTTGATAGTCGAGCATACCCGATACTGAAACCAGATATCACCACGGCGTGATAAAGCGCATTCACTAACATTTTACCATCTTGTTCAGCCATTATAATTATTGCATATAAAAGGGGTCGCGATCAATGTTTAAATGGGGCGCATCCAATCGTGATTGGTGTTTCGTAACTTTCTTCTGTACACTGGCTGGTTGTTTTTTCGGGTATTTCCACACGCACAGGGCACCAACAACTGCCAGACCACCACCAACAACCCAACTCCAATTCACGAATTTGGGTTCAATCGGATTCGCCCAACTCCAACGGCAGTTGGTATTGGGTGACAAATTCAAAGAATTTGGGTGTGCTTCCAATTCGTGAATTTGGGGTGTTATTGTACTCAACTCTGTCTTCAGATGTTTTGTTTTCTCCGTCCCCATCAATTCACTAATTGGCTGCAACCCCAATCTCGATTGGAGTTTAGCCTCTCGAAGCTCGGCGAGTATTTTATCTTGTTTAACTTTTCGGGTGGCAGCTGCCGCCCGCCCAGCTGCCTGTCTTTTGGGATTTTTTATATGCCGTATGTCATCCAGTGGTGGAGTAACACTCGGGTTCGATTGGGTTGGAGCAATCGGGTTCAACTCCGTCACTCTCGCTGGTGTGTCTTGTGTCATCATTTTCAAAATTAGGGCTTATAGTTCGTGGGCATATATGTCCAAATTGACAGTGTTTACCCGTGGTCAACGCGGTTGTCAGTGGAGCTAAGTACATTCCAAACTTGTGATAAATTGAGCAGCAGGCTGTTCTAAGAGTGTGTCCTATAAAAGGGTCAGTCTCTAGATCGTGAATCAACCCCTCGGTGTTTGGTATAGGGAGACGTATACTAACGGCGGTAGCGTACAAATGAATAGCCGCCGATCCAAGAGTTTTTGTCATCTCTGCTCCCAATTTGGTGGATTCGTATCGCGCATTACATTTTATCAATCTCCGCATCTGACATCTTATCCACCTGAAAAACTGAGATACGCCTACCGAGATAATGCTCCGATTGTCCACCAGCAACCAGCGCAGCTAGCCGCTCTCGTCGCGCCGCATTTTCATTTTCATTCGGAGTCGTTGCACTCAACCCAATACCAACCCCCGATTCCGATTGCTCTTTCGGATCATTATTGTTGGCAGTCGGAGTTGAGGTTTCTTCTATTAGCTGATCGAGAAGTTCGTCGCAGTTCATTTTTCTTAAAATTAATTTAACTATTCTAACAACTCTCATCACTTTAACATATTTATTTCTTAATTTTTTCAAAATTATTAAAATAATAAAAGCGCACCACCCGATACTTATGATCACCGTTATGCTCGCAACAAAGCTCGCAGTGGAACACCAAATTGTTAACATTGTTAACCATTGTTCAGCATTTGTTCAACATTTGCTAAGCATTTCTTCAGCAATTGCTAAGCATTGTTCAGTAATTGCTAATTTTCTTAAAATTAATTGTTAAGCATTTACTCGGCAATTACTAACGAGCGTTAAGTAATTGCTAATTAATTAATTGATAACTTCGTAAGCAGTTGGTTGATCAGTCTTTAGCAAAAGCTTGGCGTGCTTAGTTTCCGAAAGCATCTGTCGAACCTCCAGGCGCTCCTCGCACGTTGGGATAACGTCATTCTCTCTAAGATAGTCATCGAATGAGTCTCGGTCCTTGCAGTGAAAGAGGGCGACCCATTTCGTTTGCTCGCGCAGATCCTTGAGGACGGCGTTGTACTTTTGAGTGGATATCCATACACTTTGCCTAGCATGGCGGCCAGAAAATGCGAGCTCAGAGAGCATGTCCTTCTTTTTGGTCATCGCCGCCTTGGCTGAGCAATCATCAATCACGTATAGGGTGGGTTCACCCTGGAATTTTTGGTATTAACCACGCAGCCAATCGTGAAGCCTATCACCGGGGTCAATAACGTATACCTCAGGATCGGACCATATCCAAGGGCGCCGCTGATAAGTATCGTTGTGCCGCACAGTGGGACACAGGATCACAATATGACGAAAGGCATCGCGGTAGGAACCCATCGAGCAAGACTAGGATGAAAACCGTTTTTCCACATCCTGTCTGCCCACATATTATGGCAGAGTGGGCATCTCCAATCGTGAATTGGTATTGATTGTTAATTTTCTTAAAATTAATTAATAAATCGTTAGATAATTTTTTTATTAAATCAGTAGAGTGCTGAGACGTATCGACCATCTTCGATGTTCAGTTGTGCGTCTGTAATTATATATAAGTACACGTTCAATGCGCCATTTCCATCAGCCTCTTTGGTTATCTGGATCGTCACACCCTCGCTAGCGTTCTCAACTTGGCGTCCGCTACCGTGTATTTGGTCGTCGTCGCTGGCTCGCATGTCTAGCCATAAGGCGTATTTGGTAGTCAGGAACTCCGAGAGGGAGACGGCCGAGAGGTGCAGGTCTTTGGCAACTGCTGCAACCTCCGGAGAGCGTTTAGAGCCGGCAGCAAACTGCTTTCTTACTTCGTCCCACTGCTGGTGCGCGCGAAGACCCGCGCTGTAGAGTTGATTGGGTACTCCCTCGATCGTCACCTCTACCTTCGTGATTTTGGGGTTATAGAATTTGTCGGTTTTTCGAGCACCGAACGCGAACCGAGCATCCTCGAACAGCATCAGTATACCTTTCATCGAGCGGGCGGGTACGTTGACGTTTAAATTATTCCACAATGTGTCGCCTTTGTCTTTCGTCATCTTGCGATGGCGAAGAACTCGGTCGTAAAGTATGGCAACGCGCCCGGCGTACTGGGTTCTGATCAATCGCGTGAGTTCAGGCATCGTGACCATGTCGTACTCCAGCGAAACATTGTCGATCGTATACGTCGATAACATGTCGCTGGCTATGAGAACTCGGCTGTAGTCGTTGAACGTTAGTTCGTATTCGAGGCGGTCAGCCAAAGCACTCTGATAGTAGGGCATGTGGCTCTCCAGCAACTCAAAGTCGAGCGGGATGTAGAAGCGGTTGCCGTAAGCGCCCGCGACCGCGTTGTCACTCGCGTTGTTATCTACCTTGTTAGCAGCCCCGATTCTAAGTTTGGTTACGTTCTTATTTTTGCTGGTATCAATACCCTGATAGACAGCGTTTTCGCGCTCTTGTGCCGTCTTCCACAGGTCCTGATAGCAATGGTAGACGTCGCTGTCGTCGATCAACATCACCTCATTACCAGAAATCTTTATCATAGTCTTCTTGACTATGGCGCGACCCAGGTTCTGAACGACGGTTCGGTCCGCGTCCGTCGACGTTAGCGAAATAGTGAAAGCGAGGCGAACAGTACCCATGGCACAATGACGTCGTGATTTGTTCCGAGGTTGGGGAAGCGGACTAAGAGCTGCTGGTTCTGGTCGATCGTCGATGGGTTGTTCGTAATAACGACACTCTGTCTCACGCCTTTTGCCCCGAGGGGCTCACGCAGTCTGCGGCATGGATTGAGTTTGCGACCGTATTGACTCGAAGACATAATTCATTTTTTCAAAATTATTGAAACTATTAAACCCGTATGGTTTTGTCTTTAATACATAATTAATTTTGTAAACAAATTATTAAAGATGGATGATTACGATGCTGACCTGGATGAAATCGGCAGAGACGATTACGTCGATGATTATGATGATGATGATAACTTCGAGGATTCCATCACAACCTTCGACAAAACACCCCCTCTAATTAGTGAATTGGAGGAAATAGGTGACGCTACCAGCAGCATTGGTCAAAGTCGGCAATTACTCGAGGGAGCTGTAAACGACTACTACAACAGTTTGATAGAAAAAGGTCTGGTCCCGTCTGTCGGTCGCGACTACTCCAAATTCGAATTGGATCTGAACGGTAGATTGCGGCTAAAATCATCAAATATCCCGATCATCAACATGAATACCGGTAAACCCCTATCGCTAAACACCATTGCAGGAAAACCGGGGCGTGGTGAAATCATAAGAAACGAACTAGGATTTCCAGATTGGACGCGTGGTAAAACAATTATGCCGACCCGCGCTGTAGAGGCCCTACAGGACACCGATAAAACAATGGCGAAGACGGCCACCGCGATAGAAACGGTCGAATAGCCACCGACGTTATTAACACGATGGAGACCACGTTCAGCGTCCAATCGCAATTGGGGGAAATACTCAACGATGACCCACCGTTACCTCTTCGCGAACTCCGTGGACTCGATAAGGTTCTACAAACGGTCCGGGGCGAACTGGTCCTTAACCTCTCCAAACTCACGGCGCTGGATGAACATATCGCGCTAGAAGAAAGAAAACTGGAGGAAGCCGGTGACGATAGAGAATCTACCGAGCGGATCGCCGAACGACTGCGGTCTTTGCGGGACGAAAGAGAAGCTCGCTTGGAGGCCGCCTCGGCTAACCGTGAGGCTCTCCGCACACAAATAAATCGGATCCGCGAATCAATCTCGAGGGTCCTGCACGAGGAGACGACACTCGGTGAGCGTCTTCGCACTCTGTTCAGAGAGCAGGGTGTCACGATAGCAAGCATCCTCGTTGCTATCGGCATGACTATATCGACCATAGTTCTAGCTTTCACTGGTGGTGCGGCGCCACCACCCGCGCCACCACCAGCACCCGCGCCATCCGGTGCAGCCAAGGAGTGGGTAAAAAAACAACTAAAAGCCCTCGCCAGACTCCTGGCTAAATTAGCCGAAAAGGCGGATGCCGCACTACCTGGACTGATCGGAAGTATCGTTTCTTACTTGCTATCTATATTATCAAAAACGGCCGGATGGCTAGCCAAAAATACCTGGGCTTTAATCGTGGCTATCGCCGGTCTCCTACTATTCTTCGCCAGAGAGTTCCTACAACCAAAGCGTAAATAATCCGATCACCACGAGGGCGATGACGAGCCCTAATTTCTCCTCCTCGTGTGTTGTGCTTCCAAGCTCGATTGGTGTTTCAACATTGTTGATTATTGGATTGGGGGAACTCGATGGTGCATCCAATTTACTAATTGGGGGTACTGGGTTTGATTGTGTTGAGGGATGTGTATCCATTTTGTGTTTTGGGGGTTTTATGAAATCTTTTTCAAATTTATTTGAATTTACAACATCAACACCAATCGCAGATTGGGTGAACCCGATCATGTTGGGGGTGCGCTTGATGATATCCGTGTTCACGTTACCGTTGTGGCCGATTTTTTGATTGGCGGTGGCGATTACGATCTGATTATTGTAACCGTCAACCGGGTCGTCTCGTAGTATCATATTGCTCGGCGCCATATAAAGACCTATTCCAAATACATAGTCTACTGGGGTGCTGGCATTCTGCAAAACGTCTTGATAATTCTTGATCGCCTTCTCCAGGTCCACCCTAGCTGAGATGGCGTCCTCTACAAGTGCCAAGAATTGTTTTTGTGCATCAAACGCTGTTCCCATGCCCAGTATAGAACTGCGAGTTTGCTTCTGTGCGCCGAGGATGGCCCAGACGTACGTGCGAATGGAGTCGTTGACGCGAGTAACCCCGGCCTGCGTGAACCCTAGACCCTTATCTAACATAAATGTACCCCACGCGTCCTGAACCTCAGCAGCCTGCTGTATGTAATCGACGTGAGCCCGTTTCGGAGGTAACATTTTACAAGAAAACACGCCACAGTGCCGACCTCCAGACACTTCCGGCCCGAATGTCATCGTCGCGGGGTCAAAATTCCCGGCGTTCCGACTGACGATGTGGTCACCGGAGTGATCGCGTCTACAATCAGTCTGCGTCCAATTCCCGGACTGGCCCCGAATGAGAACGTCGCCGAGGCCAGGAAATGCTTTCTGTCTCCAGTCCGCGTCTTTTGAAACGTTAAATTCGTTACACAGTCTTTCAAAACGCCATACGGTCGTATGCGTTGGAAATGGGATCCCAGGCGTCGTCTTGAGGTAGTGAAATACCTAGTTCTTTGAGAATCCTCCTAATAGTATAATACGCATGAAAGTTGTAGACACTTCGGAGCATGACATTCTTGGATGTCAGATGGTCTTTATATGAAACTCCACACCCGGCTGTTGCGCACCATACAGCGAAATTTATTTGGTTCTGCCAAAACTGCATCGGTGTTGCTTTCCACCCGTTTACCACCTCCATCGTATTAATCTTGGGCAGCCTATATTTCTCAAACGTGTTAGGGAAATTGGTGGCAAAGCCGCTGTCCGGTCTAACCGTTACGGTTGGGTGTACAAGGCGGTTAAACGACGTCTTTTTGCGTGTATTTACCTCCGACCGCGTACTTTACATTAGAGTTAAAGCTAAATGCTTTGGTATCCATTGAAAGATATTATTATGTTTGCTACTATCACTAATGTTCAAAAAGGGAGTTGTGAACTTCAAAAATTAATAGACAACTGCTGCGGAAAACGCCGGGTGGGCCTCAGATCAATCACCTTCACGGTTGGGTGGCAGAATGTGGGAAAGAGTGAAGGGTTTTACTATGTGAAGGATGGACAACAATTAGGTGTAAAGCTGCCTCACGGACTGTGGGGAATAAGACAGCTCAAAGATTTTGTCAACTCAGAGCTTAACGGTATAATCAACCTCACAGTATCGAATGCTACCGGGCTCGCAACAATGACCATCAGCAGTGATAATAAGGTAGTGGTCTCCCCGGGGTTGGGTATTCAACTCGGTTTTAGAGAGACATACTCCTCAAACAAAGGAGTGTTTACCCCGGGTGAGTACGTCGGTGATAATCCGGTGGACTTCGCTTCGCCTTCACGAAAACTCTCAGGGTGCACCTGGATCGGGTGAACACATCGTACAACACGGTAGACGGCACTCCCAGCACATTACTGAAAACTGTGCCCGCCAGCGACTGTTTCTATGGCGAGACTGTGACCTTAGACTTCCCACACCCCGAGATGAAAGTTTTGGAAACGGGACATATCCACGAATTTACGGTCTCTATTCTCGATGATCAAGCGAGAAAGTTGAATAACTATTACCCGATTTCGGTAGTTCTCGAAATTTCCAATTGAGTATAGGTGCCCAATATTATAATTAATTTTATTATGAGTATATACGGACCAGATAGTTCTTCCGATTGGGTGACAAATTCAAAGAATTTGGAACCGGCAGAAGGTGGATTCATCCCGACAGAGGGCGACTTTTTAACTACTGAAAAAACCAGAGGAAAAAAAATCAATAAAACTATATCGAAGGTCACAAACGGCACAGGAGTATATCAGATGTTAGAGTAGAAGTGCTGACGGCGACTGCACAAATTGAGAAAGATCAGGCGGCTTATAAGGTGTTGCGCTCAGAGGACTCTCTCATCAGAGAAACGGAACTAAACGAACTAGGTAAAAAAATAACCAAATTTCGAAAAGAGAGCAGGTCGGATATTGATAAAGTCCGAGCAGACCGCCAGGCGGCCCTTACGTTGCGCTTAGAGGACTCTCTCATTAGAGATGCGGCATTTACCGAACTAGGTAAAAAAATAACCAAATTTCGAAAAGAGGCCACGTCGGGTATTGAGAAAGCCCGAGAAAACCACCAGGCGGACCTTACGGAGGCTTATGAGGTGTTGCGCACAGAGGACTCTCTCGTCAGAGAAGCGGCGGTTGCCGAACTAGATAACAAAATAACCAAATTTCGAAAAGAGACCCGGTCAGGTATTGATAAAGTCCGAGAAGACCACCAGTCGAACCTTGCGGAGGCCATTGCGGAGGCTTATGATGCGTTGCGCTTAGAGGACTCTCTCAACAGAGAAGCGACAATTACCGAACTAGATGGAAAAATAGCCGAATTTCTGAAAGAGACCAGGTCGGGGGTTGAGGGGGTCCGAGAAGACCACAAGGAGGCCATTGCGGAGGCTTATGGGGCGTTCGCTCAGAGGACTCTCTCAACAGAGAAGCGGCACTTACTGAACTATACGAAAAAATAACCAAATTTCGAAAAGAGGCCCGGTTGGGGGTTGAGGGGGTCCGAACAGGTATTGAGAAAGCCCGAGAAGACCACCAGGCGGACCTTATGGAGGCTTATAGGGTGTTGCGCTCAGAGGACTCTCTCAGAGAAGCGGCGGTTGCTGAACTAGATGGAAAAATAACCGAATTTCAAAAAGAGGCCTGGTCGGGTGTTGAGAAAGCCCGAGAAGACCATCAGGCAGCCTTTGCTTATGAAGCGTTGCGCTCAGAGGACTCTCTCATCAGAGAAGCGGCGGTTGCTGAACTAGACGGGAAAATAACCGAATTTCAAAAAGAGGCCCGGTTGGGTGTTGGAAAAGCCCTAGAAGGCCACCAGGCGACCATTACGGAGGCTTATGATGCGTTGCGCTTAGAGGACTCTCTCAGCAGAGAAGCAGCACTTACTGAACTAGACGGAAAGATAACCGAAGTTTCCGATAAACTGAAACATGATCGTATAGCCACGACCAAAGCTCTTCAGGATACCTCTGAAAAGATTCTTACTGAGGCATATAACGCAAACAGTGCGCTTGCCGGAATAGTGCAAACAATGAAAACGCCAAAACGTGTCATAACAGTTTGGGCTGAGAAGCGGGGCCCATTGGTTGAGGGGCACTATGAATATTCGTTCGGTGCCAAAGCGAGTAATAAATATGGGGGATACACTATGACAGCTGCAGGTGAAGTTATCCAAATGGCGGTCTGCTCGGTTAATGGTAGTGATAAACCTGTGGGCGCGGTCGCGATAAATATTGTAGTAGATGGGGAAGAACGGGGGGTTGGAGTCACTAAAATCTCTGGAGATAGTTCGACGGTGGTTTTGTTCTCCGGTTATGATCGAATTAGACTTTCCCAAGGTAGTGTTATTAACTTTGTTACGAAAATCGGTGACCCAGAGAGTTCTTCCACTATTGTCTCATTGTTAATTGAACTTATTTTGTAAATACTAATATATTGAAATAAATTTTGTAAAATTTAAATATGAATGAATCACCGCTTCCAATTGTCAATACCGATCCATCAACACTGTATCCAACTCTCAATACCACTACATCAACACTGTATCCAATTAACGAAAGAAGTTCAGATTTTAGGTTGAATAATATCGTCGCTATGCAGGATATTTTAGTTAGAGAATGTGCAAATAGAAAAAGACACGCTAACAAATATAAGCGCGCGCGAACATGGCTGAAGCATCTAGTACGGTTCTCGGCAAGTTTTATCTGTAATGAGTGGTGCGGGGTCTGCTGCAACGCTATCTACAATTGTAACGGTTCCACTTGCAGGGGTTTTGAGTGGAATTACCGTTTTATCTGGAATACTTTGTATGGTAATTAGGGCGGCGGGTGGAAAAAAAAAACTCGAGAAAAAAAGTAGAAAACATGATAGAATATCCGTTCTCGCTAGGTCTAAGAAAAATAGCATCGACGTTATGGTGTCCAAAGCGTTGGCCGATAAGAAAATATCAAATTTAGAGTTTGAATCCGTGGTGGAAGAAATGGGGAGATATGAAGAATTAAAAAATGATATAAGAATCAAGGCGCGCGCCACCTTGCCCAAAATTGAGTGTACTGATTGGGATAAATTTAGGGTAAAACTTGGAAATAAAGTCGGAGGAAATGTTACAGCACCATTGTGATATTTTATAAAATAATTTAATTTTTTTTTTAATTTTCTTATATTGGTGCAGTAAACAAATTTACATACCTATATAACATGTGTTTTTCACTGAGAATTACGCCGTAATCGCATAACAAATTCAGTCGAGGATTACACTGTAAAATTCAGTCGAAGATTACACTGTAATCACCTGTGTACACACTGTCTGTGTAAATTGATACACTCGGCTATCAATTACCCGTGTAATTGATAATTGTACAACACTAGGTAATGTTTATCATTACAGCCTACGTGGTCGTGTGGGTTAAGGAGACACTCTATAGAGACGAGGGTCGTGGGTTCGCGCCGCGGTTGGAGCTAAATATTTTTATTTATTTCTATCCCTACAAATGTGGTCGCTATGGTAAACAACTGCATGACAACGGCGTTCCTATCCGACCGCTCGAGGTTGATAAAATTGATAAATTCAGATTGGCAGTTTACATACCTTCGATAAGGAAAAATACACTCGGCTATAAATTAATTAGTAGTTGTTTTTTTTTTTCAATAATAATTTTTCAATATCTTTATAAGCGATGTCGTAGAAATGTATATTCGTAAACGAATCGTTGGGTTTTAACAATTTTAAATAATACACCTTAGTTTCATATCCGATACACACTATCCGTCTTAATGTTTGTATTTGCCTCTTGTATAGTTCACATAATTGTCGGTATAATATTGTAAATGCAACGTTTTTATCGGAGCGTAATAAATTACGCTGATATTTCATGTATTCGATATCACCTAGTGTTCTCATTTTATAGAATTTATATATAGGACATAACCCCCGTATTCTTCGTAAAGTTCTTTTTCAACACAGGCATTAAAAACTTTCAATTCCAATTGTATTGTATTATCCATTTTCTCTAATAGTTGTTTTTTTTCTGTTCAATTTCCAATTTCTAATAATAATTTTCCAATTTCTTTCGTTAAAAGTGATATCGTAGAAACGCATATCCGTAAACGAATCTTTGATTTTAAACTGTTTTATAAAAATTAGTTTGATAATGTTTCGGTAGTGTTTCTCCGATCCTATTTAGTCGCTTCATTACATAAATTTGATACTTATACCGGCGACATAATTGCCGGTTTAATATTGTAAATGCAACGTTTTTATCGCAGCGTAATAAATTACGCTGATATTTCATGTATTCGATACCACATAGTGTTGTCATTTTACAGTGTTTTAATACTGTAGAAACAGCGTAAAATTCTTCATCAAAGTCATTACAAAATTCCAGTTTCGTTGCGTATTATTATCCATTTGTTATAATATTTTATTAATCCTATTAAATTTATATGTTCAATTGGACGTGAAAAAAACATGATGTATTTATGACACCTAATGAATTTTTTCTTTGAATCGGTGGTGGGGGACAATTTCCTCGTTAACCAATTTTTGATTTTTCGGGGTGGTGGGGGTAGTGTAGAGGGGTGGAAACGATACCAACGTAGGTGGTATCATTTTGACTCCCTATATACTACTCAAACTATTGAACAATTACTTGCAAAGGTGCATATCCTGATGAGACGGCGGCTCATCTGGATCTACACCTTTTGCCAATACCATATACAGGCCTGCGGTGTTGAGTATTATGAATGAAAGAGCACTCTATGTACATATGTGAGGTGTTGTCGCCCGTGGGATCCGGGATGACGTCATTCAGGTGGGATAGCCTATTTTTATTTCAAGGGTGGTTTGTTTACAATAAACACTCATATAGGACTATTAAAAGTTATAATATCACATGCTATCACACTAACTTTTCGAAACAAATGCTAGTGGATGTTGTACCAGTCTAGTATGTACTGACTTGAACTTAATAACGCATTTCCTATTTTACCTCTTCCTTCTTACACACCCTTATACATTAATGGAATCGCCCATGTTCATTCAGGTGACAGGTATTGCAAGAGACAGGTCGTACAAAGTTTTATAAGTTTCGAGAGTTTTGTTTTTACTCATATTATCATTTTTGCCGATAAATAGGTATAATAGGTAACTACAACATGAAAACGTTTATATTTCTGGCGGTTGTGATCGCCATGTTGTGTCTGATAGAGGGCAGGAAACATGAGAAAAAGGCATTGAAGTCCAGGTACGACGTCGACGTTAGCCGAGTGGACAAGCCCAGCTCGAACTCATTCCACCGTGGGAAGAAACATGGCATGGGCGGCAGGATGAAGGGACGACACTCACAGCTGCTCTTGAAACATGTAAGTAAATCTGGAGAATAATGTTTTAGACTGAAATAAAGTCGCTCAAATGCGACAGACCCGAAAAATTAAATATATGTGCCTACTCGAAATCATTTTTCAGTGTAACAGTAATTTTTTTTTATTTTGTTACTGTTTTTGTTGTTGTCAGATATGAATATTATACACAGAAAATGGATTTTTGTTTTTAATAACTCCTAATTTAGGAGTTTTACTAACTTAAAGGTACATGCCCACTCAGTAGGCACAACATGTTCTTTATAGGAATTAAATAAGTGACAAGTGTATAATTGTGTCCCTATTCCACCAGTTCTGAAAATTACGACTGCCCGCTATACAGATATAATCGTTTAGTAATCTTTATTTTTCTGATAGTGACGCGCGGTGGTATCCGGCTATTTTCATATGCAAATGAGGCATGACATTTTTTGGATTATTTTAACTAATTAAATGCGTCGCCTGGGAAAATAATATTTTCGACAGATTATAAAGTAAGATCATTGCACATCAAAAAATAAATACGGATAATAAATGGTAATGTCCGTTAACATTTTAAGGAAACACGGTTATCGCCCCTGATATCGGTGTGGAAATTTACATCTGATAAAAAATGTATAATAATACCAATCAGTACGTGGGGTAATGGTAAATGTATGTTTAGTTTGCCAGAAAATGTCTCCGATATAGTAAGTCCTACCTAGATAATCTCCTAAATAAGAGTTAGTATAGATCTCCTAATTAGGACTTAGTATCTCATAGTCGTGACTTCATGACTGTCTTGATGTATACAGTCATGATGGCTTACTCTTGTAAAGTGGAATTTTCAAAAACAGTGATGAAGTATCAAATTTACATATTTTTAAATTAAATAACTTGTGTTATTTCAATATGCATGTAAATAGTAGTTGTGAAATATTTTAAGCTTTTATTGTTTATAGAAATAAAACGAAGCATTTTTTTGGACAAAATTCATGAATATCAGAGAAAATAAAAACATGTTTTTTGGGTAAAAATTGTATTGTAATCAACAATATAATACTGGTGTATGTTTGTAAATGTAAACTAGGGTTCAATTGAAGTGTTTATACAGTTAGATGCTGTATATGTTCGGTTTTATTGAAAAATATATAATGCCAATGAACAAATAGCAGCCATCATGGTCGGTGATGTTCTCGACTAAGTATCTCCTAATGAGGACTTACTATCTCCTAAGTACAGTCTCCGCGAAAGTCATCGGTCCGTCGGACATGTCCATTAAAATTGCCGCCGGTCCGACAGTAAACTGTAAGTCACCGGACCAAATGTCCGACTACAAAAAAAGTGAAATGACCTTCCTTTGGCATGTGCTTCTGGTGCTAGCTAGCTGTTCTTATATGACTGAAAAAGCTAAAAAGCTCTTAAACATCACACAAAATTAATTGTATTTTTTATAAAAAAAGGGTAAATTTTTGTCCGTTCTGGTAAAAATTTAAAGTTTACCAGACTGAATATCTTGTAAGTTTTGGCAGTTTCGCGGAGACTGTAAGTATGACTATAATTAGGACTTACTACATTGTATCTCCTAATTAGGACTTATCATCTCCTAATTAGGACTTAGTTATCTCATAATTCGCATCTCCTAATTTGGGTGTCTAATTAGGACTTTGTATCTCATAATTAAGGCCCCGCCGAGATTCGGCGGCACCCTTACCCTGTCAGTCCGTCCGTATATTTTTTGTAAGAGTTTCTCAAATCACTTATTAGAGGGAGGTGCGCGGTATAATCGGTGTACGTACCGATATAACCGATATTTATTTCTCCCGGTGCATACCGGTTTTAAATCGAGTGAGACCGTTTTTTTTGGTCATGTTCGGAACGCTCCGACAATTATCGTGATCTAACTGCACATATTCCGCTTTATAGGCAACAGGTTGTCCTATTCTAGTGCAATGTAATGAAAATGTAATTAGAGTTATGTACTCCGAACAAATCGTGATCCGAATATTACAAGTGCGCTGCCCTGGAATAAGCATATTTATAATTATTTATAACGTTTAGGTACCGTATTTTCAATATGCATACGATAGATGCCCCTAGTGACACAGCTTTCCAATATAGCGGACGGGAAATTGCCTGATTTTGAGATCGTCAAAAACAAACGAAGAAACACAAAAAGCGGTGCATGGGACCATTTTGGGCTCAAGAAAAGCAAGTCTTGACGGTACCGTCGACCAAAATGTTGCCATATGCAATCACAGGGACGACCAATTTAATTCATCATTTACGCCGACATCACCCAAACGTTGCCGATTGTAAAACAACAACAACAAAAAATCAGGTGTTTCATTGATCTTTAACAGTGTTGATCCTGATAAGACTGATCTGGATCTACACTGTCTGCATAACACATAAGCCCCTTTCTCGTCACAGACACAGGTTGTAACTAGTAATTAAGCCTTGCTAGTTGCTAAGGCCTGGTAGTAGTAGACTAGTAGTCTTGTACACTGATAATTACATGTCATTTCTGGTGTTTTGTAGTGAAAAAATAAAAAATGTTTGTTTCCTGTAACCCGACCCAGAATTTTAGAAGTGGGTCGGTCGGTAGGCAATTTCTTTTTTTTTCTGTCGCATGACATATTGAATTTAAAAATTATTAATATTAAAAAGGTACAATATTTTAACACTTGCAATAAAAGTATGTCAATTGCTGTATGTGTTGTTGTTGTATGAACATGTATGCCATTTAGGGCCAGAGATTATATTAACCCTTTTAACCCACTGTAGCACTAAATTGAAGAAAAAATAAATAAAATGGTGTAAACGAAATTGCAATAAAAAAAATCGGGTCACACCGTTTTTAGTGGGTCGGTCGGGTTACAGGAAACGGAGATATAATTATGGGTGGCCTTAGTATCTCCTAGTTAGGACTTGGGAGATGAACATATTCAGCCTTGACACCAGGATGCTTCCCATGTCAGGGCCGTAACCAGAGGTAAAAACCTAACGAGGCGGACCAAGCCCCGATATGGGGATCAGGGAGCATTCTCCTCGCCACCCCCCGGGAATTTGTTAAATTATTAGCAATTAAAAAAAAATCGCCAAATAGACGAGGTGACCGCCTCATATGCCTCATCCTGGTTACGGTACTGATAGTAATATGACATATCTCAAAGCCATTGTCTTTTAAAGCACAGTGTCTCAGATGACTTTTAATAATACAGTCAAACCTGCTCGGGCGGTCACCACCGTTAAGCGGCCGCTTCAAATTCCCCTCGCGCATTTTTGCTATATAAAACGCTTTCATTCAACGGTCACTCGTCTAACGCGGCCAGCGGTCATTAATTATCGTCCCAAACTAGTGATCCAATTTCATTAAACGGTCACCGCTAATTCCGATTTCAATGTACCCTGCGGCGGTCGTTACCGAAGCGCGAATTAACAATGATGTCAGCAGTCAATGCGGGTAATTAAAACACCAAACACGTCGCCGCGTCGGTCGTATTGAGAGGGTATGTTTCACAGGTGCAAATTGTGTTGCCCGAACTGTCGGTGCATTATTGAAAGAACAGCCTATCGCATCCGGGTTCTTGCACCCTTGTACGTCGATTTGTAATTTCTATAGGTTACCGACATATATGTTGTAAAAAGGAACAGCCATTGCCAATTACCAAATTGACAATTGAAAACACGAATAGCTGATATAATTGGTGTGTATTGCCCAGGACCGAGTGTAACCGGCTCAAATATAATTTAAGCAAATGGCCTCATATGTCGAATGTCGCACTTATTTACTGCTTTTGCTGACATCGCCTATGCATTATTTACATACACAATTGGAAATTAATCCAAATTCGACTTGACCAATACCCGACAAAAAAAAAAAATCGCATAATTTATCCCACACCATTTCCGATTATACCACATTATGCCCTATTATCTAGTACAATAAGTATCTACAATATGAGTCTTGCAGATTAGCAGTTGCCATAGGCTGTAAAATAACAACAAAAACGTGAACATTGGTATACGTTTTTATTTGATGATAGATTTTTTATTTCATTAACATGATTAAATGATATAATTCATACATATTTAATCAATATGGTACTCTAACTTAATCATTAATATTATTTATTACATTTGTATTATCAAGTCAACATACAAGTGTACATGTCTATGTTATCTTTCATATTCATTTCAATTTTCAAAATTTACCTGAAATGTATCTGAAAACACAACTCTCTATTAAGAGGTCACCTCTGTTAAGCAACCAGTTTTGTCACTTCCCTTGGGTGGCTGCTTAAGACAGGTTTGACTGTAGTCGAGTGCATAATAGACAACAACCAAAAAGCATTATGCTTCACAAATTGTGTTTTCTGAAACAGTAATGGTGGAAATTCACTACCAAATTATCTCCCCCATTGATCACAGTCTGTTGTACAGTATTACACTGTATTATACAGTATAATAAACACAGGCATTTAATTAAATAAAATAGTGAGTTTTGATAGTTAATTTAATCTCTAAGCTGAAAAACCACATATTGAAATTTGAGACATCAGAGCTCCAGATAAACTGCGTATTTGCTTAAATACCCAATTCAAATTGCCAAAAACACAATTGAAGTAGTGAGTATCAAAAAGCAATGAAACATTTGTGGTATCTTTATCATGCTGCAGAAAACAATAAACAGACGACAATTATAGCTTATTTTTCCATGAAAACACATCTTGGTATTCCAAGACACGTTTTCATTTAGAAGCAACTATTCAATAACTGCTGTCTGTTGATGTGTAAACATTAGTGTGATTTTATTTTACCCAATTAAAATTTTGAAATACCCAATTGCTTCAGAAATGATGGAGTGACGATACTCAATTACTAATTCCTTATCTGGAGCCCTGGACATTATCTGAGACACAATGCCTTTCAACCTTAGAATGCGGGAAACTAACATTGTCGTCTGCTGATGTTTTATATTGTCTTCATACCTTATTCTTGCGATTATAAGTCACATTTTTTTAACTCAGATTTGTATCCCAGAAAGCCCCTGCGTCTTATAAATACATGAGCATTTTTTTTCCACCCGAAATATTGACATAAACGACCAAAAATAAAAAAAATAAAATGCGTTCCTATATTTGTTGTTGTTGTTAGTCTTTGGGGTAAAATCCGGTATTGGAATATTGGATTCGTATTCTAAACAGTTCGCGCCTTACTTGCGCCTTACTCGTTCCGGCCCTGTGTCACATTCGGTACACATTTTCTATACCGAAGGCTTCTATCATTTTAATTATCTTTTGAAAACATTTACCGGGCCTATATCGGTCGGTGTCATTTTGCCGTGAAAAATATTGCATGATGCCATTAACGGTAAATCCCAATATGCATAATGCAGTTCCACGAAAGTTATAAAACTCCATCATTAGTTTCAAAACTGTGTGTTTACACGATGCTGATGAAAGTGGCAAGCCTAAGTCAGCTGGCCGACATCAAACACACCGCGTGTCAAGATTTACAACACAAAGCCATATCAAATATCAATACACGCGGTTGCTGACGTCTGTTTCGTATTCGTCACTAAACTGGTACCCTATCTGATGCGTCCCAGTGAAACAATACTACCGAGAACCAGACTCTATTTATGACACAGCAAACGTGTTTATATGTGAATTTGGTCTCTATCTCTGACAAATCCCGGCTTATTGCATTAGCGGCCAGACCAGGCTGTGGATTTGCGTAGTCTGCACATGGTTTACAATGCTCGCGAATCTCTAATTAAAAACATTAGAATTACGTCAGCGGACATTGCAAATTCGTCATAGCTATAGGCTGCTTTCAGCGTCATTTACGGAAGATAAGACTGATTAAGTGATTTTGAAATATTACATAGGCGAAAGTTGTGTGTTGCTTTGTGGAAAAAAATTGATAACAGTCGTGTCAACTAACAGGTGTTTATCTTATGTCATCATTCAGCACGAGGCTGTAAACTGTGTGACCTTTAGGCTATGTTTTGAAATTGCACTGATTGGTCAACACGCCTTTTGATGTGCCGCAGACGTGGCGAACGTGCGACTTTCATCCTCGCATCATGGGGGCAATCAGTAACCCATTTCATGCTGAGGGTATGCTTATGTTTGCGGAAAATCCTAAATATTGTCGTTCTATGCATTCAGAAGTATATGCCGCGACCACCATTTAAACCGTTTCGTCGAGACGGTTCAAATAAGTGGTCACAACATATACTTTCAGTGAGAAATAACAAAAATAAAATATTTAATAAAGTTCATATCCGTAAATGTGTATTCCGATATTTATTTCGAAAATAGTTTCCGTAAATGGTGTTGAAAAGAGATAATACATACCACAATCAATAATTAACATATAATACCACTTTTTATGCGACCGTTTTTAAAAAACGGTACTATTATGTTTTACCGCACGGCGGGCGGGCGGCTGAAGAAAAAGCGCATTGTTCGTGTACACAACTCCTCCGAAACCGTTCAGTCGATCGATCTGAAACTTTACACATGTCTTCTACACATATTGAAGATGTGCACCTTGGTGTTTTTATGGCGAAAAAATATTTTTTAACAAAAATATCACCTTTTTAACTTAGCCATTTTTTCTACATTTTTCTATACAATTCTATATACGGTACATAGTTTGTGTACACAACTCCTCCGAAACCGTTCAGTCGATCGTTCTGAAACTATACACACGTCTTCTACACATATTGAAGATGTGCACCTTGGTGTTTTTATGCCGAAAAAATATTTTTTAACACAAATATCGCCTTTTTTCTACATTATTGTATCCAATTCCCTATCATTTCTACTTTACACTCTACTTTTCTATCTCTGCCTAAATTAGTATACATGTTTAGCACAACGAGACGAAGAAATAATGCTATAGACTTTCAAATTCTCATTAATGTTTCTTGCCTTGGTGACAGCTTCACCTTTCTGCATCTTCGCTGTCTGGCCCATATTCGACGGGCGTATTTTGTGACTTGCGGCACTCTTGTTGCAGCAATATGATCGCAAATATAACACGATTTCTGACAATAGTCTGTTACACATTTAACACGATTTTCATATACAAATAGGCAAACAAATCGGGAGCCAATGCACAACCGTGTACTAACCGAGCACGTGTTATAGTGAAGCGTTTACTACCGAGTTCACAGTGTAATTGAAGATACTAGAAAACGGCAAATTACGGACATACATGTAGCAAACTATGATAGGGAAAATACAGACCGAAACGTCCAATGTACGAATAAAAAAACAGTGGGGGGAAATCAATAACAACAACAACTTTATATTTTTTATTTTTTTTAAAATTTTTTTTAGGAAAGTTGGGTGCGTCTTATAATCTCATGTAGACATTTTCCCCCAGATTTTGGACTGAAAATAGGGGTGTGTCTTATACACTCTTGCGACCTATAATCGGCAGAATACGGTACTCAACAAAAGCATGGTTTAACAACACTTGATAATCATAAAAAAATTTTGGTGAGAATATTATAACATAGAAAGTGAACAGCAGACAACGATACTTGTGGCTGTGACTGGAGAAATGGGGCTTTTATGTGTTTTGTGACCAGATCAGCTTTTGCATCTGCACAATCTGATCAGGATCTGCACTGTTCGCCATTCCATCAATGAAACACCAGTCATGCTTCTAACAAGCAATATCGTAGATTGTTATCAGGCTACAGGCGTGTGCTATTTGATCAGGAACTACACTGGTCACAAATCCCATAAGCCCCATTTCTCCAGTCCCCGCCACATTTGGGTGAGCATGGTACGAGATGAGGGTATATCGTGGGTATTGCTGATGTTGTTCCACGTTTGGCCATTTCAGCATGGAATGAAGTCTCTCCATGATGACTGGATGAAGGTTCCAATGTCAAACAAAGGTAAATGAACCCTTTCAGCCCTACGTAACTGGAATGGATTTTGACGTGTTAATTTTTCAACCAATCCAATTGTCACAAAATTACTTTCAAAAAGTGCAGATCCTGAACCGGCTCATCTGGATCTACACTTTTTGCCAATACCACTATACAGACCTGTGGTGTTGAAAGGGTTAAGATGGGCTACAAATACTCGTACACATCAGGTGCATTGAAATAGAGATGAAATTCAGCTTGTAGACGTACGCAAATTTGTCAACTTTCATTTTTCAAAGTGTTAATGCTACCGGTACTTCATATCATAGTTGACTATTAGCTACAATAATTCGCCTCCGATATGTTATTTACGGCTACAATTTGACCCATTCAAAAAATGTGCATACCCAAACCTGTTGTATGCAGGTCAAACTTTAGTAAACTGTATATTTTATACATTTAAACAAATAATCTTTGATGTAAAACAAGTAAATTGCCAATAATAATAGAACAGGAAAATCATTTTCCCATGGAAGCCATCTTTTCTCTTGTTGTTCAACATTCAACTTAACAAAATAAAGCTTTCAAATTATACAAGATATATACCGTAAAGATTCTAATAGACGCCCATGCTCTAATAGACGCCCACCCCCCACTTTTTACGCTGAAAATGACCTATTATTTAGCTTTACCTCTAATAGTTTAGTTTTACCTCTGATAAACGCCCAGTACTAACATGAAACAAAATTGATTTTTTGGCTGATTTTCACAACATTTTTGCGTCTAACGCCCAGTACTAACTTGAAACAAAATCGGAGCCAATTGTCCAACTAGATTTTTCTTTCCAGTATTTCGTTGAAAATCGGGGAAAAAAACAACATAATTACTACAGTACACTCAGAGTGCTTTGTCCCTTTTCCCACTCGACCCCGTGATCGGATGGAGAGTGGGCATAAACATTCCTCCCACCGTGTCGGGTGGAAATCCCACCCGTCACGGTGGAGAGGCAAAAATCACCACCGTGGGAATATTTTAAAGACCGAATCTGCTGCACACCGCGTTCCCCGTGACCCACCGTATTAGCCCACGGCGCACCACGGCGCATCACCGTGCCAGCGTACAGGTAATGTGGTCAGAGAGGAGTGCATATATGGCTGACAAAACTTTGAAAATCGTCTCATACAGTACAGGCACCGCGAAACCGGCATATTTTTTTATTTGCCGAGTTGTTCGGCCTCGCGGAATTTCATACACTTTGCTGCAATTTCTTTAAGGTCACATATCGTCACGCGAATCGGCGTAATATCTCCAAAAATGTGTATGGAAGTAAAGGAACATATCTTCTGTATCGTAACATCGGCCTATACACATGTATTACATTGCCAACGTCACGTTTATATATATATATATATATTATATTTTTTCCAATCGAAATTTAAATACGGTCATAAGTATTCATTTCCAATAGATCGGTAAATGGAAATTGCGATTATTACCTTAGAGGTAATTAGAAATCGTATGGGTCCATTTACTTTTCGTTGATTTTATGTGATTTTATGACCGACGACTTCCGTTTCGGCCTTCAACCAACTCGTCCGTCAGCCAACTCATAATAATACACAATAGCGACATGTCCAATGCTCATCAGTTGACAGTCGACAGGTTGCGGCATGTCCGTATGTAGCCGGGTGGAATAAGTTGTGCACTCGAAATCTCGCGATCACGCTTCACGATCGCAACCTATGCGAGAAACCGCGAACACACGAGGTTGTCACATGTCCCTAACAGAACACGTACACATTGTTTTAGGAGATGATTCTTATGTGCAGCCAAAACATGTTTGTATTAAGAAATAGAACAAATGCGGACAAACATCAGTAGTTCTCGACAACAAAAACATAATAAATGTCTTAGGAGACGATTCTAATGTACTGCCAATACATGTTTATTGAGTTCCGTTTTCAAACGGCGCATAAAGAAATATGCCGCCGTGCCCACCTATCCCAAACTAGCACATTTGCGACATATCATTTTCTGTCTAGCTGCACACCTGATGGTGTTTACAATCATCTGTTGGTAATCCAGTTTCACGTGCAAAGTGTGACCTGGTGACCGACATTTAGAATTCGGCAGAAACAACATATCAAAACAACGCTATGTAGTCGCTCACGTCCATCGCATCGCCGATAAATTGATAATTACGCATTAGCTTGACATAGTGCATTTTCACATTTGTTTGATTTCTTGATAAAGCAAGATTTGGCAGCACATGAGAATCGTCTCCTAAGTCGATTATTTGTAAAGACATACAAATGTATTCATGTTTTCTTTTCACATTTGTCGATTTCTTAATAAAATAGGTTTGTCGACACATGAGAATCGTCTCATTAGACGATACTAATGGGGTTTTTTTTCTTCAAAAAAAATATTTATTTCTTAATAATAACACATGTTTTGGCAACACATGAGAATAGTCTCCCATGACAAAACCATTTATATTTTGTACGAATATTAGCATTATTGTCAAGCCCATCTGCGGAAAGCGAGACATAATGCACTTCTCACAATGACGTGTAGGATACACTGTCAAAACATGTTTTGTTGAGAATACGTTACATTTTCGTTTCAGCTCTCGCGCTTCCCGTTTTCTCGATCTACGCGCAAGATCGCGAAAGGAGACGATTCTCATATGCACAGTACTGTCAAAACATATTTTGTTGTGAATATGTTAAATTTTCGTTTCGCGATCCATCACGCTTCGCGTTTTCGCGATCTCGGCCTATGCGCAAGATCGCGAAAACGCGAAACATGTTTTGTTGAGAATATGTTTCATTTTCGTTTCGCGAAATTGTAACATATGTACAAATCGTCTTAGGAGACGATTCTCATGTGCTGCCAAAACATGTTTTTATTAAGAAATGGAACAAATGTGGACAAACATCAATATTTCTGACAATAAAAACATGGTTTGGCAAAACATGAGACGATTCTGATGTGCTACCAGTACATATTTATTGAGTAAATAAAGATTCCGTTACCTTTTTTTGAGATTCTACACCTTCTCTCCGACCAATACTTGTTTTCGACACAACTTAACCTTTAGATGTCATTTTGTAACCTTTGATGTCTCACTTTCCAACACCGACACACGTCCCAGTAGGTCACCGCACGTGCATATAATGATGTATGACGTGATCGGACAAAACCGGGCTTATTGCATATGTGACTAGCGAAGACCAACACGTGTTCACCATCAGTAGATCGTAACATGTCCCTAACAGGACACGTAAATCGTTTTAGGAGACGATTCTCATATGCTGCCAACATATGTTTATTAGAAAAAATAATATTATTTTTTTGACAAAACATGAGAATTGCCTCCTAAAACACGAGAATTATAATGGTGTTCTGTTAGTGTCGTGTAACTCGCATTTACTCGATCTCGACCTCTACACGAGATCGCGAAAACCCTTTCATATGTATCTGACATATTTCCAAATATCCACATTTCTTCTATTTCTTAATTAAAATAATGTTTTACAGCACATGATTATCGTTTCCTAAGGCGAATATGATACTACAGTGTCCTGTTAGGGCCAGTTACATTCTCGCGTTTTCGCGATGTCGATCCATGCGCCAGATCGCGAAAACGCAAAGTGAGATCGCGAGGTGAAAATGGGACATTATATTATATTCAGTTGTGCGTTTTCACGCTCTCGCCTCGCGTTGGAATTGCGTTTTACTTGCATGCATGTGCAAAGCGAAATTTCAAGACGTATCCGTTTTACACACCATGAGCAAACTCTGTATTTACAAAAGTTTCAGCGGAAGGCGATTTCGCGATGCCAAAGTGCGAGATGATTCTCATGTGTTTAGGAGACGATTCTCATGTTTTGTTCTTGTTAAGAAATATGTTCGTTTGAAAGAAAGGAAAAAATGTATATATTTATAAAAAAAAACGAATAAAAAAACACAAACGTAAGTCAGAATAAGTGTAAATGTTTGGGTACTACGCTATGACTGTACAGGTAAGCCAGCCTGGCGTCCCGGTGGAACGCGGGGTCGTATCACGGGGGAACACCGTGGCCGTTTTATGGCTATTGGAAGTTCGTCCAGCTTGGTCTCCGTCCGCGGTGGTAATACAGGTAAAATATATGGTCACCGTGGGAGGCACATAACTCCCACCGTGATTTTCCCACTCTGAGAAAATTCCTCCCACCGTGAGAGAGTGGAAAAGGGACAAAGCACTCTTGAGTGTACTGTACTTTCACTTTCAAAAGTGGAAGTGAAATTAAACTTTTTACATGGTTACGGAGACGCCATTTTCAAAGCATCTCGAACCCATCTCGTATAATATGGGTGAAATTGACATCATGTTGGATTGTTGGCCGATATTTCCTAGGAGCTGAGAAAAAATTAAATATGTCTTGTTCTGGATGTGGCCGTGGGCCGAAATTAACCGCACCGATACGGACCGAAATGTCCAAGGACCGAAACGTCCATGGTCCAAAACGGTGACAGTCCGTTTTGTCCATATGCGTAAATCTGATCAGCATTAATGATTGACGCTGTATTGATATATACATTACAAGTATTTAAACATTTTTACCGAGTGTACCATAATTACCAAAGTGGGCTAAAACGTCTTGGTCCAAAATGTCCATAAACTGAAAGACACTACAATCAAGTCGGGTCAGACATTTGAGAGTAACGTCCTTTCGTTTTGTTTTTGTTCAGATAGGAACATAAATTTCAAACATCAGTAATTACGTCAGCGGACATTGCCAATTCGTCATAGGCTGCTTAAATATTTGGGCTTGACCGGGATAGTATACATTGGACAGAAAGCAAATAAGCCTCCTCCTAAGTTCTCTCCTGATTTGGACACCTATCTCGTGTGGGTTACTCGACTCGACACATTCAATGAAATATTTTTGTTACAAAGAAACTCGCGGTTTTCACAGGCCGCGCCACATAGGCTATCGTTTTAATAAAGACTATATGACCGTTATTAATTTCAACTGATGGTGTGAAATTGAGAATAAGAAAACAAAATACTAATGGTCATGCTAAATTAAACCACTTACATGTAATTACGACAAGCTATTAAATTTGCACCAAAGCAAGCCGCGGGATATACTTATCGTGAAGATAATTACTCCTCTTTGTATATAATTTCCAAAGCGAGGCTGGGTTCAGAACACTAACAACAAGATGACAAAACAAAATAAATAGACGATTTTAGCCATTGATGAAAAGCAGATACACTCCACGATCGTGCAATAGCGAATCGTCAGGTGGAAGTGTAATGCATATAGATTACAATAGAATGCTAAATACATGGCCGACTTTGTTGTGAAACCGGGAAAATGTTCGACCCTTGGAACTACGACCACCTGTCAACAACGACCACTTTGGCCACTTCCGTTCGTTGTTCACAGGTTCGACTGTACATCCAACTGTTGAACATCTCTTGATCAGTTAGTCATATCATTACCAAATTTCATAAATAGCTTCTCACATTGATAACTACCCATCCAGTGTTATTCCGGCGAACTTGATGTCCTTGACTTTTGTGTCAAATAACTTTAGATATCGTCAAAAATGGTGAATATCTCCTGATCCGTTAATCATATCATTACCAAACTTCACCAATAGCTTCCTCCCTTTGATGGCTATCTATGTCATGTCATTTGTGTAACCATGACCTTGGTGACCATGACCTTCATATCAATAATTGTGGTCATCCTCATATTGTCACTTTGGCCTTTGTGACCTTGACCTTCGTGGTGATCACCTTGTTTAGTGGGTGAGACACTCCCCAGCGATCGCCATGTGTTTGATAAGGCGTAAAAAAAAAGAGAGAGGTTTGTTTCCTGTTACCCGACCGACTGTCTAGTTTTACCCCCGACTGTAATTTTATTTATTTTTTTATACCTGTCTCGTATCCAACATGGCATTTATCACATGGTCCACACCAAATATACGCCATTTAAGGCCACTTGCTCTGTAAGTATTGGCGATTTACAGCGTTAGAATTGTGTGTCATGTGTTTTCGCGGCATGACATTTTTGAAGGAAAAATAAGTTATTTCCTAATATGACATGAAATTTAAAAAAAAGAGCTGTTACAGTTGTGTAATTGTTGACTTTAGTGTGTCTAACAATTGATTCTAGATACACTATGACTTTTTACTATTTTTCCTGTCAAATATTAATGCTTCAATATTGGACTATTCCAGTAAACATACATACCTCTGTGGAAGAGATATTCATGTGACACAGTCCATCCCCTACATTTCTTTTGTTCGTCACCCTCCATACATTTTGTGGTGATCACGCCCCACCACCCACTATTTTTTTCATTTTTTTCTCACCACAGGGCATTAGCAGCGGTGTCAAAAATTGATTCACCCGACCCGGTCTGACTAAATTACAATGATAACATACACTGTACAGTAAAAAGTAAATCCCTACCTACCGACCCTATCTTTTTCGGGCCCGTAACAGGAAACAAACCTTCTTTTTTTTTTTAGGCCTAATCGGCTAGCATAATACATTACCTGATAAACAGAGTACCAACATTGTCCCTGTTGATATCAAGCTTATTAGGCTCAGCTCGGAAACGGTAGTAATTTCTCGGAATTCTACGCATTTCCTAGCCTTGCCTGATAAACTTCATATGAAAAGACTAACTTGGTATTCTCTGTCCCGTTTGTAGACTGTAAGCTGGAGTGTCCCAAGGGGGAGTTCTGAACCCAGCGAATAGCGAATCGTCAGGTGGAAGTGTAATGCATATAGATTACAATAGAATGCTAAATACATGGCCGACTTTGTTGTGAAACCGGGAAAATGTTCGACCCTTGGAACTACGACCACCTGTCAACAACGACCACTTTGGCCACTTCGTTCGTTGTTCACAGGTTCGACTGTACATCCAGCTGTTGAACATCTCTTGATCAGTTAGTCATATCATTACCAAATTTCATAAATAGCTTTCTCACATTGATAACTACCCATCCAGTGTTATTCCGGCGAACTTGATGTCCTTGACTTTTGTGTCAAATAACTTTAGATATACGTCAAAATGGTGAATATCTCCTGATCCGTTAATCATATCATTACCAAACTTCACCAATAGCTTCCTCCCTTTGATGGCTATCTATGTCATGTCATTTGTGTAACCATGACCTTGGTGACCATGACCTTCATATCAATAATTGTGGTCATCCTCATATTGTCACTTTGGCCTTTGTGACCTTGACCTTCGTGGTGATCACCTTGTTTAGTGGGTGAGACACTCCCCAGCGATCGCCATGTGTTTGATAAGGCGTAAAAAAAAAGAGAGAGGTTTGTTTCCTGTTACCCGACCGACTGTCTAGTTTTACCCCCGACTGTAATTTTATTTATTTTTTTATACCTGTCTCGTATCCAACATGGCATTTATCACATGGTCCACACCAAATATACGCCATTTAAGGCCACTTGCTCTGTAAGTATTGGCGATTTACAGCGTTAGAATTGTGTGTCATGTGTTTTCGCGGCATGACATTTTTGAAGGAAAAATAAGTTATTTCCTAATATGACATGAAATTTAAAAAAAAGAGCTGTTACAGTTGTGTAATTGTTTACTTTAGTGTGTCTAACAATTGATTCTAGATACACTATGACTTTTTACTATTTTTCCTGTCAAATATTAATGCTTCAATATTGGACTAT
Source organism: Conchocele bisecta (assembly GCA_029237695.1). Taxonomy (NCBI): domain Eukaryota; kingdom Metazoa; phylum Mollusca; class Bivalvia; order Lucinida; family Thyasiridae; genus Conchocele; species Conchocele bisecta. Next base: position 17,788,036 of record CM055267.1, on the reverse strand, counting down.
TCCAGTAAACATACATACTCCTCTGTGGAAGAGATATTCATGTGACACAGTCCATCCCCTACATTTCTTTTGTTCGTCACCCTCCATACATTTTGTGGTGATCACGCCCCCACCCACCCCCCTACATTTTTTTCTCTTCCACAGGGCATTAGCAGCGGTGTCAAAAATTGATTCACCCGACCCGGTCTGACTAAATTACAATGATACATACACTGTACAGTAAAAAGTAAATCCCTACCTACCGACCCTATCTTTTTCGGGCCCGTAACAGGAAACAAACCTTCTTTTTTTTTAGGCCTAATCGGCTAGCATAATACATTACCTGATAAACAGAGTACCAACATTGTCCCTGTTGATATCAAGCTTATTAGGCTCAGCTCGGAAACGGTAGTAATTTCTCGGAATTCCTACGCATTTCCTAGCCTTGCCTGATAAACTTCATATGAAAAGACTAACTTGGTATTCTCTGTCCCGTTTGTAGACTGTAAGCTGGAGTGTCCCAAGGGGGAGTTCTGAACCCAGCGAATAGCGAATCGTCAGGTGGAAGTGTAATGCATATAGATTACAATAGAATGCTAAATACATGGCCGACTTTGTTGTGAAACCGGGAAAATGTTCGACCCTTGGAACTACGACCACCTGTCAACAACGACCACTTTGGCCACTTCCGTTCGTTGTTCACAGGTTCGACTGTACATCCAACTGTTGAACATCTCTTGATCAGTTAGTCATATCATTACCAAATTTCATAAATAGCTTTCTCACATTGATAACTACCCATCCAGTGTTATTCCGGCGAACTTGATGTCCTTGACTTTTGTGTCAAATAACTTTAGATATACGTCAAAATGGTGAATATCTCCTGATCCGTTAATCATATCATTACCAAACTTCACCAATAGCTTCCTCCCTTTGATGGCTATCTATGTCATGTCATTTGTGTAACCATGACCTTGGTGACCATGACCTTCATATCAATAATTGTGGTCATCCTCATATTGTCACTTTGGCCTTTGTGACCTTGACCTTCGTGGTGATCACCTTGTTTAGTGGGTGAGACACTCCCCAGCGATCGCCATGTGTTTGATAAGGCGTAAAAAAAAATAAAGAGAGAGGTTTGTTTCCTGTTACCCTGTACCGACTGTCTAGTTTTACCCCCGACTGTAATTTTATTTATTTTTTTATACCTGTCTCGTATCCAACATGGCATTTATCACATGGTCCACACCAAATATACGCCATTTAAGGCCACTTGCTCTGTAAGTATTGGCGATTTACAGCGTTAGAATTGTGTGTCATGTGTTTTCGCGGCATGACATTTTTGAAGGAAAAATAAGTTATTTCCTAATATGACATGAAATTTAAAAAAAAGAGCTGTTACAGTTGTGTAATTGTTGACTTTAGGTGTCTAACAATTGATTCTAGATACACTATGACTTTTTACTATTTTTTTTTCCTGTCAAATATTAATGCTTCAATATTGGACTATTCCAGTAAACCATACATACTCCTCTGTGGAAGAGATATTCATGTGACACAGTCCATCCCTACATTTCTTTTGTTCGTCACCCTCCATACATTTTGTGGTGATCACGCCCCCACCCACCCCCCTACATTTTTTTCTCTTCCACAGGGCATTAGCAGCGGTGTCAAAAATTGATTCACCCGCCACCGGTCTGACTAAATTACAATGATACATACACTGTACAGTAAAAAGTAAATCCCTACCTACCGACCCTATCTTTTTCGGGCCCGTAACAGGAAACAAACCTTCTTTTTTTTTATTGGCTTTTTTTTTAGGCCTAACGGCTAGCATAATACATTACCTGATAAACAGAGTACCAACATTGTCCCTGTTGATATCAAGCTTATTAGGCTCAGCTCGGAAACGGTAGTAATTTCTCGGAATTCCTACGCATTTCCTAGCCTTGCCTGATAAACTTCATATGAAAAGACTAACTTGGTATTCTCCTGTCCCGTTTGTAGACTGTAAGCTGGAGTGTCCCAAGGGGGAGTTCTGTATTGTGAGCCCTCGCACCGGGGAGGAGGCCTGTGTGAACCGCCGTCGCTTCAAGGAAGGGTGAGCCGCCTAATATAATATGTGGCTCGGACTGGAGAGATGGCAGTTTTATGGGATTTGTAACCAGTGTAGATCCTGATCAAGTAGCACACTACTGTTGCCTGATAATGAGCTATGTTGCTTGTTTGAAGCATCATCGTGTTTCATTGATGGAATGGCGAACAGTGGAGATTCTGATCAGTATGTGCGGATGCACAGGATGCACAGGCTGATCGGGATCTAGACTGGTCGCAAAACCCATAAGCTATTTCTCCAGTCACAGCCACACATATAACCTTCCAACACTTTCTTTGTATTTTCATCCCTTCATCCCTTGATGAGGCTTGATAAGTCCCATCACTATATGACCTTATCTTCAAGATAACTAATTTCACCATCAACACAGACTGGGACATATGACACCAAAAAAATGCCCATTAAAAAAAAATCCCATTACTCCACCCACCTGGTCTCGTACTGTACATTAAGTTAACGTAATGTACAGTATGAGACCAGGTGGGTGGGATGATTTGGATTTTGTTAATGGGCATTTTTTTGGTGTAATAGGTCTGAGTCTTCCACCTGTTCATCAACACTTTCAATGTATTGCCATCCCTTGAAACGGAGGTCCCATCTCTAGATGGTCTTAGCTTCACGGAAGGGTGAGCCATCTAGTATATATAACCTTCATCATTTTCATGTAATAATTATATTATCTAGTTATTCCCGTTTGTGAATTTCAGCTGTCACCAAATAAATTAATGTGAATTGATTGGGGTCTTCATGCAAGTCTTTGTTTAATTATCCCCTCGCTGATAGGCAATACTTGAAGAGGGGATATAGCGTTAGTCCATGTACGTGCGTTCGTGCGTTAGTAATACCTTTTATTTTTAGCTCACCTGAGCGAAGCTCATGTGAGCTATTGTTACCGCAATGTGTCCGTCGTCGTCGTCGTCGTCCGTCGTCCGTGAACATTTTCAAACGTCTTCTCCTCGGTAACCATTGGGCCTATAGTCACCAAACTTCATGGTCATGGTCCTTAGGTAGGGGGATTACAAAGTTGTTAAAATGACGTCATTGCGTAATCCAAGATGGCCGCCATCTAAAAATAGCACAAATTCTTAAAAAATCTTGTTCTCAAGAACCGCCAACCGGATTTCGACGAAACTTGGCAGGAATGATTGATGTACATTGCTTTCAAAGTTGTTAAAATGGTGACCCCGGGGTCAAAAATGGGCATGGCCCGTGGGGTCAAATTGGGGTCAAATTTTATTTTTGACCGAATATAGTCATGTTATATATTAAATCGAAGGTTAATCAATGAGGCGATCACTTTGGTACATTTTTTGTCGAAATCGGATTGTTATGTCATCCAAGATGGCCGCCGAAATGTCAAAAGGTCGTTCTTTTATTAGAGATTTCAAAATTCTTCTTCACATGAACCGCTTGGCCCATGGTAGCCAAACTTAAAAGTTATGGTCCATGGGTGAAGCCTTTTCAGATTTGTTAAAATGGAGGTCAAAAATGGGCGTGGCCCGTGGGGTCAAATTTTATTTTTGACTGAATATGGTCATGTTATATATCAAATCGAAGGTATCAATGAGGCGATCACTCTGGTACATCATTCAGATTTGTTAAAATGGAGGTCATCGCTAATCCAAGATGGCCGCCATCTAAAAATAGCATAAATTCTTAAAAAATCTTCTCGTGAACTGCTGGCCGGATTTCGACTAAACTTGGTAGGAATGATCGATTTACAATGCTCTTTGAAAGTTGTGAAAATGGTGACCCCGGGGTCAAAAATGGGCATGGCCCGTGGGGTCAAATTGGGGTCAAATTTTATTTTTGACCGAATATGCTCATGCCATATATCAAATTGAAGGTATCGATGAAGCGATTGCTCTGGTGCAATATTTGTCGGAATCGGATGATTATGTCATCCATGATGGCCACCAAAAGGTCAATTTATTCAAGATTTTGAACGTCTTTTTCTCTGGAACCACATGGCCGATGCTGGCCAAACTTCATAGGAAGTTAAGATCCTTGGGTGAAGCATTTTCAGATTTTGTAAAATGAGAGTCATCGCTTAATCCAAGATGACCGCCATCTAAAAATAGCACAATTTTTTTAAAACACATGAACTCAATGTCACATTCTCCTCTGGTGTTCATGGAGTCAGGTGAGCGAATTAGGGCCATCATGGTCCTCTTGTTCATTATACCGTTTCTTTTTCATTAACTTATGAACTACTTCACCGATTTTGATAATATTTGGCCACAATGTGTATCTAGGGATGGTGTTTTGTTTTGCATACGACTTGCATCCGATTGCCCAAGGTCAAGGTCATTGAGGACTAAAACATCTGGATCTTCACTGTGTGCCAATACACTATACAGGCCTGTGGTGTTGAAAGGGTTAATCGGTTTAAACACAATTCATTATGTGACTAATCTCCTTATAATAAAATGGTTAGCATGAATAAATTGGTTATGATTTCAATATATGTGTATGCATCATGCAGTTATCATCTGTCATAAATAACAATCTGATCAGTCTTCCTTTCTTAGTATAATGAAGTATTCTTTGTGATGCTTCATGGTACACAGGGCCAAGTAATTTTACTGGGATGGTCATGGTGCCTGGCTCCAGATCATAACTGTGGCTGTGACTGGAGAAATAGGGCTTATCAGATTTGTGACCAGTGTAGCTCCTGATTGAATAGCACACTGTTACAATCAATATTGCCTGTTACAAGCATGACAGGTGTTTCATTGATGGAATGGCGAACAGTGCAGATTCTGATCAGACTGCGGATGCACAGGCTGATCTGGGTCTGCAATGGACGCTAAACCCATAAGCCCCAATTCTCCAGTCATAGCTATGTACATAATTATGATATATTCGACAGCGAATTTGCCAATTCTTCTTCAAACACTCACTCACTGTGTATGCTCTGATCAGACTATCCAAGGTTGAATGAACTACAGCTACACTGGTCTTTGGGTGGTGGTTGGGAGCATGCGAAGGGTACATTTAATGATGCGATTCACCCTTAAAGGTACATGCCCACTCGGTAGGCACAAAATGTTCTGTATGGGAATTAAATAAGTATAATTGTGTCACTATTCCAACAGTTCTAAACATTACAGGTGCCCACTATACAGATATAATCATTTAGTAATATTTATTTTACTGATACTTTCAGTGCGGTGGTAGCAGGCTATTTTCATATGCAAATGAGGCACAGTATTTTTTAATTATTTATACTAATATTTTCAACAGATTATAATGTATGATCATTGCACATCAAAAAATAAATACAGAGAATAAATAGATAAATAAATAAATGATGTCCGTTAGTATTTTAATGAAACACGGTTATATGTCCCAGATATCAGTGTGGAAATTTACTTCTAATATAAAATTTATAATAATGCCAAGTAATACGTGGGCTAAGGGTGAATTAATGTTTATTTTGCTAGAAAATGTTTCCGATGATGTCTCTGATATAAAGAACATTTTGTGCCTACTGAGTGGGCATGTACCTTTAACGGAATCCCGATATCCCTGGTTTGGCCCTCGGGTATATATTTGGATTTCTTGTTACTTGAGAGTTGAATTTGGTTATACCCATTATAAACGTAGTACAATTTGCACTCTACATATTATTGGTATGTAGCTTCCTCTTGATGAGTAGATGAGCAAAGTTTATTTTTATTTTTTATTTGACCCCCGGGTCATGGATTATCTCCCCCTTTTGGACTTTTGCCTTGTAACTCGTCAAACTTTTAAATCCTATTAGCTACAGACCTGAAACTTGGTATGTTGCTTGCTTATGATGAGTGGATGCACAAAGTTTATTTTGACTTGATTCGACCCTGGGGTCATGGATTGTCTCCCCATTTTCCACATAGAATTTTCCAATTTTGGCTTGTAAGTCGTAAAGCTTTTAAACCCTAATAGCTACACATCTGAAACTTGATATGTAGCTTCCTTATGATGATTATATGTGCAAAGTTTATTTCAATTTTTGATTCGCCCCCCGGGACATGGATTATCTCCCCCTTTTTGACTTAGAATTTGGCAATTTTGCCTTGTAACTTTGAGAGTAACGTCCTTTCGTTTTGTTTTTGTTCAGATAGGAACATAAATTTCAAACATCAGTAATTACGTCAGCGGACATTGCCAATTCGTCATAGGCTGCTTAAATATTTGGGCTTGACCGGGATAGTATACATTGGACAGAAAGCAAATAAGCCTCCTCCTAAGTTCTCTCCTGATTTGGACACCTATCTCGTGTGGGTTACTCGACTCGACACATTCAATGAAATATTTTTGTTACAAAGAAACTCGCGGTTTTCACAGGCCGCGCCACATAGGCTATCGTTTTAATAAAGACTATATGACCGTTATTAATTTCAACTGATGGTGTGAAATTGAGAATAAGAAAACAAAATACTAATGGTCATGCTAAATTAAACCACTTACATGTAATTACGACAAGCTATTAAATTTGCACCAAAGCAAGCCGCGGGATATACTTATTGTGCAAAGTTTATTTCAATTTTTGATTCGCCCCCCGGGACATGGATTATCTCCCCCTTTTTGACTTAGAATTTGGCAATTTTGCCTTGTAACTTGTAAAACTTTTAAACCGTAATAGCTATAGACCTGAAACTTGGTATATAGCTTCCTTCTGATGAGTATATGCGCAAAGTTTATTTTGGTTGTTCATTCGACACCCAGGTCATGGATTATCTCCCCTTTTGGACTTGGAATTTTGCCTCGTTTATTATCAAAGCGATATGTGGAGTATCCGCGTTCTATGAACACATTTTCTAGTTGTTTTTTTCTGTTTTCTGTAAATAGTCGGTTCTGATTTTGGGATTTCCCCCATCACAACCGGTGAAATATGGGATTCGACCCCATTAACCTGGCCTAAAATAACCATAGCTGTTGACAGGCCATTAAACACCATTAAATAAATAAATACACCAGTCTTACACATGTCTTGCTTACAGTCTGTCACAGACTGCTGGGGGCCGTTTCACTAAACTCCGTACAACTAAAATGTTCGTAAGTGGAAAATTATGATAGTCTGTAAATTTCGCATTAACATTGTTTTCTTGTAAACAATTATTTGATTTACATTTATTGAGCATAGGCTGCATAAGCAGCCTATGCTCAATAAATGTAAACCAATGAATTGAACTTTCCAGACGATCCTAAATTTGCACTTACGAACATTTTAATCGTAGGAAGTTTAGTGAAACGCCCCCTGACCTATAACAAAGATGTGTATACATGTATAATTAATTTGTGCGACAGGCTTGTTTTTTATGACGCTAATAAATATGATCTGAATGCATTAGGTGCTTTAAACATTCCTGTGAGAAGGTGAATTTTCAGCGTTGGTATAAATGAGGATTGATGGGCATCTCAACCTAAGTCTTCATATGTATCATTAGAAACAAAATTGCTAATCCGCTTCATACCACTCGTGTAGATAACATATCGGAGGCAAATTATTGTAGCTAATGTATCATATACAATCATGGTATATAATGTACTTGTGTGTTGTGTGCTTATTCAACACACTATGCACCTGAAACTTGCAATGTGTGACGGTAGCTCGATAAATGGGGTTTATAGGATATGTGACCAGTATAGCTCCTGATCAAACATCACACTCGTGTCGCCTGATAACGATCCACATCACTTGTTAGAAGCATAACTTTATTGTGTTTCATTGATGGAATGTTGAACAGTGCAGATCCTGATCAGACTGTGCGGATGCACAGGCTGATCTGGATCTACACTGGGCGCAGTACCCATAAGCTTCATATAAGCTGTGTGCCTATTTAGCACAATATGCAAGCCCCTGTATGTTAATTGTTTACTGCTGTGAAGGTGTTGAGACATCATCAGTTATAAATAGGCCGACCACTGAGAAAGGAGACTTTGGGACAATATGTGGTCAGTGTAGATCCTGATCATAATATGCGCTCATACACTCGGAGATTGGTTGGAACTGCTATTCAATATCACAATGTTGGATTGATGGGATGGCGACCAGCGTAGGCCCTCATCAGACTGTGCAGATGCGCAGTCTGATCTGGGGCTACGCTGGTCACACATATATGGTATGTTATCTCAACCGAGGCCCCAAATGTGTGGTGAATACAGATTGACGTACATGTGGTGTATGGTGATCTAGCTGACAGTCAATTGTCCCCAACTTGTGGCCTCAGGCTCTATACACTCAGCGCTCAGATAAGCTTTGTGCCGGCTCTGTACACTCAGTGCTCCAGATAAGGTTGTGCCCTCATGTACTTCTTCGGCATTCTTGTTATACCCCTTGTATGAGTAATACGATGATTCCTAATCCTCTTACTTTTAGGGAAGGGGCCACATGACTGGTGTTGTATGGACCTGTCACCAGGGCAGGTTATTCTAATTTCAGGACTGAATATATATTTGAATATTCCGTTCGGATTTTGGGATTTTCCCCCCAATGCAGCAGGTTAGCTGTTGATAGGCCATTAAACACCAATAAATCAAATCCTCTTTGATAGCAATCCATCCAGTGTCATTTGGGTGACAACCTCTGTGGGACGTAAATTTTGGACGTATCCAAAGTTCCCATATTTCTTGATCCATTTGTCGGATCATTACCATTATAGCTATCCATCCAGTGTCATTCGGATGACCTTGACCTTGGTGACGTTAACTTTTTTGAGACATAAATTTTGGACGAGCCAAATTTCCCATGTCTCTTGATCCGTTAGTCGGATCATTACCAAATTTCATCAATAACATTCTCACATTGATGGCTATCAACCCACTGTATTTCGTGTGATATTGACCTGCACCTTGATGACATTTACCTTTGTGTCAATAATTTTGTACATACGTCCAAATGTTGAGTACCTCCTTACCAAACTTCACCAATAGCTTCCTCACTTTGATGGCTATCCACCCAGTGTCATTTGTGTTGACCTTGGTGACCGTGACCTTCGTAGCAATAATTTTGGACTTCCTCATATTTTGACCTTCATGGTGATTGCCTTGTTTAGTGGGTTAGACACTTCCCGGCGATTGCCTTGTTACTGTAACTTATCTCCTCTTGTTTGCTTATTAGGTTTGAGGAATTTGATTCCTCAAACCTTTTGTTTTCGTTGGTTTTTTTCAAATTTTGTATGCCGATTTGTATCAACTGTGAGACGAGAATAATGCAATTTTCAGAATTCTCATGACGTCACTTTCCACGAAACCGGAAGTGACGTCATATATCATATAATGTCCTATAACTTCCACATTTTTCAACCGATTTCAAAAATTCTTTTTGTATTCGAAAGCTGCGAGAAATCTCTATCTTCGCTTGCCTGGCCGTTATTGGCTATCTGCTCAAATGAGAGAGCTATTGACATGTGAAGTTGAGAAAAATGAAAAAAATCAACAATTTCGGATTTTCTTTTTTATTTTAACGGGTGGTCTTCGAAAACAGTTTCCAATTTGTACAGTAATCTCAGCAACATAATTTTTTGACAGCGTGACGCGGGACATTCATCCGCACAAAAGATGATACTTTTCAGAGCTATAGCTTGAAGAGTTCCGATTCTATTGCCTTTCAAACTTGGACGTTTTTTTTTCAATTTTTCAAATTTGAAATGTTCATAACTTTGTTATTATCTAACCGATTTCAAATATTCATCCGCACAAAAGATGATACTTTTCAGAGCTATAGCTTGAAGAGTTCCGATTCTATTGCCTTTCAAACTTGGACGTTTTTTTTTCAATTTTTCAAATTTGAAATGTTCATAACTTTGTTATTATCTAACCGATTTCAAATATTTTTTTTCTCCATTAAAAAGCCAACAAAATTCTCTATCCGCTTCGCTGGTAGTTTTTGGCTATCTGCCCAAATGAGAGAGTTGTAGGCATTTGAAGTTTGGTTCTTTCATTTTTTTAAATTTGAAATGGTCATAATTTTTTTATTATTCAACCGATTTCAAATATGTTTTTTCCATTAAAAAGGCAATAAAATTCTCTATCTCCGCATCGCTGGTAGTTTTTAGCTATCTGCTCAAATGAGAGAGCTACATGCATTTGAAGTTTGACAGTGTCACGTTAAATCACACAGTAACAATACTGACATGCTGTGAGTGCTTTAGAATCGTCTCAACTTCAATGTCAGACTAGGGGGTTAACGGTACACATTTCGTAGAACGTTATATAATGAAAAATGCTTAGGATAGTCAAGCGATTCTGAAAATACAAAACTTTATTTTTTCAATTTCATTGGAATTGCATCAATTTTTTTTTCTTTTTATTCAGCCGTCGGGACTACAGCCCAAACCGCTTGTCGGATCGACTTCAAATTTTGTATGCAGATTCGTATCGACTGTGAGACGAGAATAACGCAATTTTCAGAATTCTCATGACGTTACTTTCCACGTTACTTTCCACGAAACCGGAAGTGACGTCATATATCATATAATTCCCTATAACTTCTTTATTTTCCAACCGATTTCAAATTTTCGTCTATCTGCTCAAATGAGAGAGCTATAGACATGTGAAGTTGAAAAAAATGAAAAAAAAATCAACAATTTCGGATTTTTTTTTATTTTAACAGGTGGTCTTTGAAAACAGTTTCCAATTTGTACAGCAATCTCAGCAACATAGTTTTTTGACAGCGTGACGCGGGGCATTTGTCCGAACAAAGGATGATATTTTTCAGAGCGATAGCTTGAATAGTTCCGATTCTATTGCCTGTCAAACATGGACGTTTATTTTCAATTTTACAAAATTGAAATGGTCATAACTTCTTTATTATTCAACCGATTTCAAATATTTTTTAATGAGAGCTACATTTTGTTTTCGTTGGTTTTTTTTTAGGTTTGAGGCGGCTTTCAGCTGCGCCGAAAACCTATTGTATTCGTTGTTTTTTATTCAGCCGTTCAGTCTACAGCCCAAACCGCTGGTCGGATCGACTTCAAATTTTGCATGCCGATTCGGATCAAGTGTGCAGAGACTTAGAGATTTTCAGATATCTTTTAATGCTACTTTCCACGAAAACGGAAGTGACGTCATACTTCCTATAACTTCCTTATTTTCCAACCGATTTCAAGAATTCTTTTTGCATTGGAAAGCTGACACAATTCTCTATCTCAGACTGGCTGACAGTTTTCGGCTATCTGCTCAAATAAAAGAGCTATATGCATTTGAAGTTGAAAAATGTACATACTTTTCAACGATTTTGCCGAATTTCGGCTGATAACGGGTGGTCTTTACAAACGTTTTCCAATTTGTACAGTACTGTCAGCAACATAATTTCTTGCCAGGGTGATAGGGGAGTGTCAGCCGCATGAAAGATGATAATTTTCAGAGCTATATCTTGACTACTTACGGCTCTATTCGATGTCAAAGATGAACGTATTTTTTCAAGTTTTCAGAATAGAGCAAACGGATGTGACGTCAGCTTCGTTATTTATCATTCGATTTCAATTGTTTTTCCTGTAGTCGATATTTCAGTCATTTGCTAAAACTTTGGCTGAGGATCGAACCCGGTATCCCTCGCTCCGAGTCCATCGCTCTACCTCTAAGCTAACCGGCCCCACATCGGTGTGATGATGCGAACACAATAATGTTGGACTGTTCATTCTAAAACTTCAGAAATTCTTTTTGCAACCGATAGTTTACACCTTGGGCTAAAGCTTAGTTACACATGAAATCAATGTTTGAGGCTCAAACCGTTGATGCAGCTCAAGCTGCTCTAGTTACATATAGTTACCTTTGGTAATCTTGTTAGCATTTCTTTAGTTACGGTTGCATAACTACTTAGAACGAGGCGAACATTCTATGTACAAAAGAATCCCACACATATTTGTAGGCTGTCAGGACATAAAGTATGTATGAAATCTGGCTGAAATCTGATTGTTTTTCTAGTTGGCAGTTTATGGTGCGCCAGCATAATATACATACAGACTTTTTTTCTTCAATTTTTAGCCAGGTTTTTTAAAAAAAAATCTAGGCTATTGGATTGGCGAAGGGTGGGTGGGCGGGCGGGCGGGCGGCGTTCCTTTTACAATCAATGTTAAGTTTTAGTCGTTTGTAGTCCACTATCTTTGTTACTGTACCACCCTTAAGGATCCACCAAAAACTCCAGCACCACCTAGGCCACCAAACTTCACAGCTTCATAATCAAGGGGTGCCCACCACATATCACTATCCACATGTTACTTTTTTTTAACTTCACCCATTTTTTCCGCGCAGTCGACTTAGCCATTTTCAATGTTAAGTTTTCGCGTTTTCAATGTTAAGTTTTCGTGTTTAAGTCCATTTATTTGGTACTGTACCACCTAGGACCACCAAACTTTCACAGCTTCATAATCAAGGGGTGCCCACCACATATCACTATCCAACATGTTACTTTTTTTTTAACTTGACCCATTTTTCCGCGCAGTCGACTTAGCCATTTTCAATGTTAAGTTTTCGCGTTTACAATGTTAAGTTTTCGTGTTTAAGTCCATTTCTTTGGTACTGTACCATTTTTAGCCAGGTTTTTTGAAAAAAAATCCAGGCTATTGGATTGGCGAAAGCCGGGCGTCGGGCGGCGGGCGGGCGGCGGGCGGCGGGCGGGCGGCGTCCACAATCAATGTTAAGTTTTCGTGTTTGAGTCCATTTCTTTGTTACTGTACCACCTAGGACCACAGGTGGAAGACTCGGACCTATGACACCAAAAAAATGCCTATTAAAAAAAATCCCATTACCCCACCCACTTGGTCTCGTACAGTACTATCCGTTAATTCAAGGTGAGCATAAATAGCGCTATTATAGAAAGAGCCCCCTTTTTTCCGGCTCGCACAAACACAATAAACATCGATTAAATGTATGAAATATGTCTCTGGCAATCGATAAAGGTATTAGGTGTGTGAATATACTCACTTCAAATCGCTGTTTCAAGTATTTATTGAGTTATTCGCGTTTTGATTACCCCATCCAAAGCGAAAGTTGCGTGTACGAAAGAATCTCACACAGAATCGGAGGCCGTCCGGCTGGATTATCGGTCATATTTGGCCGATAGCTGATCGCCAGCTCAAACTAAAGTCGTGCACCATGATCATATACATTAGAGACTCCAATAATACAAAGTTCGTCCAATTGTGATCGTTCGCCGATCTAAAAAACACTTTTTTGTCTTATTTCGTTCATTATCTGGAACTGGGTCAATGCACCATCTTCCATAATACAACCGGAAGCGTCTATGTAAAGAACATCTCTGATTGGCTAAATCTAAACTGTATGACGTCATTCAACCTATTTCGGGATTGCGGAAGACATAATCTGATAGTACGTGAATCATGAATGAAAGTGGAAAAAAGGTGTTTTTTAGATCGGTGAATGATCACAATTGGACGAACTTTGTATGGTTGGAGTTGCTAATGTATATGGTCATGGTGCACCACTGTAGTTTGAGCTGTCGATCAGTTATTGGTCAAATATGACCGATAATCCACGCCGGACCGCCTTCGATTCTGTGTGAGATTCTTTCGTACACGCAACTTTCGCTTTGGATGGGGTAATCAAAACGCGAATAACTCAATAAATACTTGAAACAGCGATTTGAAGTGAGTATATTCACACACCTAATACCTTTATCGATTGCCAGAGACATATTTCATACATTTAATCGATGTTTATTGTGTTTGTGCGAGCCGGAAAAAAGAGGGCTCTTTCTATAATAGCGCTATTTATACTCACCTTGAATTAACGTATAGTACTGTACGAGACCAAGTGGGTGGGGTAATGGGATTTTTTTTAATAGGCATTTTTTTGGTGTCATAGGTCCGAGTCTTCCACCTGTGCCTAGGACCACCAAACTTTTACAGCTTCATAATCAAGGGGTGCCCACCACATATCACTATCCAACATGTTACTTTTTTTTTAACTTGACCCATTTTTTCCGCGTAGTCGACTTAGCCATTTTCAATGTTTAGTTTTCGCGTTTACAATGTTAAGTTTTTGTGTTTAAGTCCATTTCTTTCGTACTGTACCACCTAGGACCACCAAACTTTCACAGCTTCATAATCAAGGGGTACCCACCACATATCACTATTCAACATGTTACTTTTTTTTTTAACTTCACCCATTTTTTCCGCGCAGTCGACTTAGCCATTTTCAATGTTAAGTCTTCGCGTTTACAATGTTAAGTTTTCGTGTTTAAGTCCATTTCTTTGGTACTGTACCACCTAGGACCACCAAACTTTCACAGCTTCATAACCAAGGGGTGCCTACCACATACAACTATCCAACATGTGACCATTTTTTTACCTTCACCTATTATTTCTACGTAATTGACTTAGCCATTTTCAACGTTAACTTTTTAACGTACGTCTGGTTAAATTTTTTTCGTTAATTTTTTTTCGTTACACTATATCTCTGCAACTGCTTCGCCCATTACCTTGAAACTTCACATGGGTGTTTATCATCATCCATATTTTCATTCTAACCCCCAACCGTGCGGCCCCTGTGCCCAATGTTCAAGGTCAAAATTAACTTTGAAATTTTTTTGTTAAAGTTTTTTCGTGTACTATATCTCTGCAACTGCTTCACCCAATACCTTGATACTTCACATGGGTGTTTATCATCATTGTCGCACCTGCTTGCGGAAAGCGCGATCCTGTGCCCAATGTCAAGGTCAAATTACTTTGAATTTTTTTGTTAAAGTTTTTTTGTGTACTATATCTCTGCAACTGCTTCACCCAATACCTTGATACTTCACATGGGTGTTTATCATCATTGTCGCACCTGCTTGCGGAAAGCGCGATCCTGTGCCCAATGTCAAGGTCAAATTAATTTGAATTTTTTGTTAATGTTTTTTCGTGTACTATATCTCTGCAACTGCTTCACCCAATACCTTGATACTTCACATGGGTGCTTATCATCATTGTCGCACCTGCTTGCGGAAAGCGCGATCCTGTGCCCAATGTCAAGGTCAAATTACTTTGAATTTTTTTGTTAAAGTTTTTTCGTGTACTATATCTCTGCAACTGCTTCACCCAATACCTTGATACTTCACATGGGTGTTTATCATCATTGTTGCACCTGCTTGCGGAAAGCGCGATCCTGTGCCCAATGTCAAGGTCAAATTACTTTGAATTTTTTTGTTAAAAGTTTTTTTGTGTACTATATCTCTGCAACTGCTTCACCCAATACCTTGATACTTCACATGGGTGTTTATCATCATTGTTGCACCTGCTTGCGGAAAGCGCGATCCTGTGCCCAATGTCAAGGTCAAATTACTTTGAATTTTTTTGTTAAAGTTTTTTCGTGTACTATATCTCTGCAACTGCTTCACCCAATACCTTGATACTTCACATGGGTGTTTATCATCATTGTCACACCTGCTTGCGGAAAGCGCGATATCGTCAGCATTTTGGCATACGTCCGTCCGTTCGTCCGTGTGTCCGGTTAAAGTTTTTTGGTTAAAGTTTTTCCATCTGCTATATCTATTTTTTTAGTGTCCATGCCTCGCCCCAAGGCGCGACATGCAGGCCACGGCCATCTAGTCTACAAAAAGTGGGTATAATTATGTTATCCAAGTGTCTATGCTTGGAAAAAACCTGGCCTTCGTGGCTTTGCCTCGTTTCTTGTTTTTAACTTGACCCATTTTTTCCGCGCAATCGACTTAGCCATTTTCAATGTTAAGTTTTCGCGTTTTCAATGTTAAGTTTTCGTGTTTAAGTCCATTTCTTTGGTACTGTACCACCTAGGACCACCAAACTTTCACAGCTTCATAATCAAGGGGTGCCCACCACATATCACTATCCAACATGTTACTTTTTTTTTTAACTTGACCCATTTTTTCCGCGCAGTCGACTGAGCCATTTTCAATGTTAACTTTTCGCGTTTAGAATGTTAAGTTTTCGTGTTTAAGTCCATTTCTTTGGTACTGTACCACCTAGGACCACCAAACTTTCACAGCTTCATAACCAAGGGGTGCCTACCACATACAACTATCCAACATGTGACCATTTTTTTACCTTCACCTATTATTTCTACGTAATTGACTTAGCCATTTTGAACGTTAACTTTTTAACGTACGTCTGGTTAAATTTTTTCGTTAAAACTTTTTTTGTTATACTATATCTCTGCAACTGCTTCACCCATTACCTTGAAACTTCACATGGGTGTTTATCATCGCCCATATTTTCACTCTAATCCCCAACCGTGCGGCCCCTGTGCGCAATGTCAAGGTCAAATTACTTTGAATTTATTTGTTAAAGTTTTTTCGTGTACTATATCTGCAACTGCTTCACCCATTACCTTGATACTTCACATGGGTGTTTATCATCATTGTCGCACCCGCTTGCGGAAAGCGCGATATCGTTGGCATTTTGGCATACGTCCGTCCGTCCGTCCGTCCGTCCGTAAGTACGGTTAAAGTTTTTTCGTTAAAGTTTTTCCATGTACTATATCTATTCTGTTAGTATCCATGCCTCGCCCCAAGGCGCGACATGCAGGCCACGGCCATCTAGACTACAAAAAGTGGGTATAATTATGTTATCCAAGTGTCCATGCTTGGAAAAAACCTGGCCTTCGTGGCTTTGCCTCGTTTCTTGTTTTATTTCGAAAGGGGCAGATAATCCATGAAGTAGGTGTCAAATTAAAAACAAAATGGAAATTCACTTTGAGCATCTGCACACCATAACGAAGCCATATACCAAATATGAAGTCTCCAGCAATTAGGGTTTAAAAGTTTTACAACTTAAAGGCAAAATTGTGAAATTCAAAAGGGGGAAATAATCCATGAGATGGGGGTCGAATAAAAAATCAATATTCACTTTATGCATCTACACACCATAAGGAAGCTACATACCAAATATGAACTCCATCTGTTACGGTTTATAAGATTACTTCTTACAAGAAACGGGACAGGTGGGTGATGTAACTACATGTATGTACTATTATTTGTGAACGTGATATTTTCACAGTCCTGGCCTTCACCAGGTCCTTCACCTGTGGCATTTACAGTGTTGTCATAACATGGAGCAACCCATTGGCCAACTTTCTAATTTTAACCCTTTCAACAATACATACCTCTATAGAAATGTTTGCAAACAGTGTAGATCCAGATGAGCCATCTCATCAGGATCTGCACAAATTGCATGTAATTTTCATATTGTTTTTGGGAAAAACTCTGCCTTTTTATTCACATGTTTGATAAAAATGAGGTGTATTATGTATTCTCCTTGGACGGGCTGGCACATCTTGTCCACACAATAATTAGAGATCAGTATACATGTTTATCACTGCAGGACGAATAATCCTACTCTCACCTTGGCGGCCATTTTCAATTTTCGCATTCTGTGTCCTTGTCTGCACAATAACTATTTGACATCATAACCAAATTTGGTATGCATGTTTATCATGCCTCATGGCCAGATGAAGAAATCTATTAATCTTCAAATTCTGTATCCTTTTCCAAACTATAACTAACGTTCCACTTGTCTCGTCGGAACCAAATGAGCTGTACATGTTTATCACAGCAAGATGAAGAATCCTATTGATTTTCAAATTTCAATATATTATGATTAGTTATCTCCCCTTGGTAGCCACGTTTGATATTCACATGCTGCATCCTTCGGTGGTGGTTGGTTGGGATTTATCCTTACCAGAATCTCGACCCGAGGCCCGGTTTGGTCTTTGGTATTCTTGTATACGTGAGACTTGAATTGGGTTATACCCCTTATATGAGTAATATGATTATTCTTCATCCCAATACTTTTAAGGGAAGGGGCCAATTGACTTTGGTGTGGTATGGACCTGGCACCATGTCCGGTTATTCTACTTTCAGGGCTGAATATATATTATTTTCGATGTAAATATTTTGTTCTGATTTTGAATTTTCCCCCTAATGCAGCAGGTTAAATACATGTATGGGATCAAACCCGTTGACCCGGCTGTAAATGACCATAGCTGTCGATAGGCCGTTAAACACCAATAAATCAATAAAATCTTTATCCTGGTCCACACAATAACTGAAATCTACTTGACTGATTGTAACCAAATTTGGTAGCGTTGTTTATCATGGTAAAAGGAAGAACCTTATTGATTTTCACTTATCTGCCCTTGTTTACTGGCCATGCCTAGACCAGTGTATATTGTGAACTCCGGCACTCTTGTCAATCTTCCAGTGAGGTACCTCGCGTTGTTTACTGGCCATGTCTCGAGGGGAGTATATAAATTGACCTTGTCGGCAGCCTTGTTATAAATAGACTAGGGCGTATAATAAAATATTAAATGTTTCCCCTCCCGCGACTGACCCGGCAAAATCGCCGCGACCCAAACTATTTTTTTGGCAAAACGGAAACAATATTATTTTTATTTAGTGTCGAAACTGGCACAGCAAAAATGGGCTGTTCCGACAGAAAATATGCCAAAAATCTCGCTTTTTATCGTTTACTTTATGGCGAGTAAAAAACCCCAGCTGATATGCCTTTACTAGCTTAGAACATGAAGTGAAAGTCATCGCGATGTTTACAAAAATGTGTCGGTGAAAATGGTTGTAAGCTGCTACTTCCCTATAGGTGAGTAGCAATCCCAGTCAGTGGTCTGCATGACAATAGCCAATCAAATATCGCGTTTTATAAACTACACGCATCCGAATCATGGATTGTTTGTTTCCGTAACGATCGCACTCAATCACACGCTAGCGACACCTGTCGGAACTGTTTCATTGGATACTTCAGACATTTATAATTAATTTATTCATAAAATTACTACACTTGGTCCCAACAAGGAAATATAGTAATTTTGTTTCTAAGAATAGAACCACGCTTGATTTCGCTGAAACGAATATGCGGTTACGTTGTTTTTTGAAAAATCCAACTTCCAAGTTATAGTTTTGCATATTTAGCATCTACATCGATCCAAACTGGCAAGAAACACTGAATATATTCAATTGAGAATGTGTTTCAACAAAAAATTTACATTGATTTACGATCAAAAGTGAGTTTTAAGCTGAAATAATAATGGTCTTATCGATTGACACCCGAGCAAGTCGCCCCCACACAGTTTCGGACCTAAACATTAATTTGTGAGAAATAATAATTTCACTTTTTTAAATCATTTTAAATAAATGAATTGGTTTATATAAATTAATTATAATAGGGGATGGTGTTTGTTGACGGCCCTGAGCAATAAAATATACTGTTTTCAACAGTTTAATGAATTTACATAGTGTAATGTGTTATTAAAGGTGCATGCCCACTCAGTCGACACAACATGTTCTTTATATCAGAGACATCATCCGAGACATTTTCTGGAAAATAAAATATTCAATCATCATTACCCCACGTATTGATTGGCATTATTATACATTTTATATCTGACATAAAGTTCCACACTGATGTCAGGGGCAATAATCGTATTTCCTTAAAATGTTGAAGGACATTACTATTTATTCTCTGTATTTATTTTTTGATGTGCAATGAGCATACTTTATAATCTGTCGAAAAAATTATTTTTTCAGGTGACACATTTAATTAGCATAAATAATTAATAAATATCATGTCTCATTTGCATATGAAAATAGCCTGATACCACAGTGCGTCTCTATCAGTACAATAAATAATAGTGACACAATTATACACGTATTTAATTCCTATAAAGAACATCTTGTGCCTTATGAGTGGGCATGCACCTTTAATACTATTAATTCCATTTGCTGGAAAGAAATGTATAGCTTGTACACAATCATTCATATGACACAGAACCTCATAATGTGAATACAAATACATTAGTGCTTACTGTAGAGATATTAAAATAAAAATTATGACATACAGTCGAACTTCGATGGGTCGAACCCTGGTAAACTCGTCAGCCATGCTTGCCTCGAACTAGCCTTTAGGTCCCGGCAGAATTCCTATATAAATACGTTAAAACTACCCGGTATAGGTCGAACTTGTGAAAGTCGAACAACCCTCAATGCCTCGAATCGCTGTCACGCCCGGTCGTGTATAAATCCACTATAAACACCACAAAAACTCGGAACATGTCAGACGATTGTCTCCAGACTAGTTGATTGACTTTCACACCTATTGTTAACCGGTTGTCAAACAAATCTCAAGTGGTCATTTGAGCGTATACAATAACGGCAGTCGTGACCAGCATACGTGGTAATTATGCATTGACCAATGTCGGCGAAGTTGTTAGTTAATTAAAGTGGTAATTTATGGGACATGTGGAATTAAATATCGCTCAGTTTTAATTAATGACCCAAGCATCTGACCTTTTAAGTTGTAAATCAACATGAACTGTTTTTACTATGATCAGTAATGAGTGTGATGTGTCATCCGATTTATTCGCCATATAAGCAGGTGAAGCGGAAGACTACGAAGCAAGGCGAGATAACAGACTTCTTCAATACCGGACGTGTATAACTTTCATGTATAACTTGTACTGGGTTCCATGTGGTAGTAAATTATGATATGCAGTGAATGTGGTTCCGGGTCCGAAGTAGTGATGGGGCGACTGGGCATGATCGTATCGGACGGGGCAATCAAGTCCGCCAATTGTATTTCGTAATCATTTTCTGTTGTTCTCATGTTCTATTGCTGTATAATGGCTATGTAAATAAAAACACACATGAGTTTGCCGCTTTCTTTATTTTATTAAAGCCTGTTTCTGTTAATAAACGACTGTGACAATCAACCGTAAATGCAAATGTAAGCGCATGTATATGAAACAACGTGTCGTAATGACGACTTGTTTCACTTAGTACACTGACCAACTCGTCGATCTGTAATGGTTACAGTAGAAAATCCTGATGGGTCGAACAACGGATGGGTCGAACTAAAACTTAACCCCGCAGGCTGTTCGACCCATCGAAGTTCGACTGTAATTGTTATTTATATATGCAATAGAAGACTTCACCGAAAACCCAGGGCCCAATCTTCCAGACGGATTTGATGTAACAACAGCAACACCACTGCATTATTGTTGGCCAGAGATCATGTTTTCTTCCATGGAGAGACATAAACAACTATGCTAGGAGTTCTGTTCATCTACAGCGAGCAATGTAAATTGGTCCAGAGACATAATTGATATTACAATTATATAGGTATTATATGCACAACTGAATTGTTATTTATGGTACATCATTGAAGTAGTGGGTGGCAGGTGGGAGTATGTGATGGGTAATTTAACGATCAGGGTTCATCCTTACCGGAATCCCGACTGGAGACCTGGTTTGGCCCTCACATACGTCTTTGGCATTTTGTATGTGACAGTTGAATCTGGTTATACCCCTTATAAGAGTAATCCTACCAGTATTACTTTTAAATAGGGGAAGGGGCCAAGTGACTTTGGTGCGGTATGGACCTGGCACCAGGTCAGGTTATTCTAATTTCAGGGCTGAATCTGTTGTATCTCGATGTAAAGATTCTGTTCTGATTTTGGGATTTTCCCCCCAATGCAGCAGGTTAAAACGGGATCAAATCTGTTTGCCCGGCCTTACATGACCTTAGCTGTTGATAGGCCGTTAAACACCAATAAACAAACAAACATCATTGAAGTAAAACATTTTACCAGATTGACAATGATCCAGCTAATTTTTTTTCAGATGAAGACAATGCGACGTAAGGGATGGTTGAAACTTGTAAGGGCTGGTAAATTTCAAATCTTACTAGCCCGGCTGGCTAGTACATATTTTTGCTTAGTTTCAAGCCCTGCCGTAGTATGTAAAAACAAGAAGAACATGGCGATGCAAGAAGATTCGGCGACACTTTTCTTGTAAACAGTTTTCATGAAATATCGCACATGTTCAGGCGCTGATCCAGGGGGGGGGGGGGGACCCCCACCCCCAACTCCCGGCAAAAAAATAAAAATAAAAGAAAATCTACAATACTCGAATAGTTGGATGACTTTTCGTGGCCTAGGTGTCGGGAAATCGCATCTGCGGCGATCTGGCATTTAAAAATTTCCTGGGGGAGGACCCCCAGACCCCGAATTTTACAACGAGCATTGCGCTCGCGGAGCTCGGCTATGCCGACTTGTCATTACAGACACCCCCTGCAATTATTTCTGTGTTCACGCCTGATGTTCGATGGTACAAAATCACATGGCGTGTCTCGAATAGGTAATCATTCAATCTAGTCGTGTACATGTCAGAAAATTGTTTTCACCTTACTCCATGTGAGTTTAATATCTCTAGTCAATAAAACAGTCATTTTACATTGTGTCTGCATATTTATTCCTTTGTATAAGGAACGTGTACCTTTAATAGTAATATATTATGGCATTATTTGGCGTTTCTAGGCCGAGATATGTTGCTAAATATATGTCGACAAAGTTTCATATATTAAAAATAGAAACAATATTTTACCTACCCACACCTCATTGGCCCGGGTAGCGGGAGGGGAAACAAACATATTTTTAAGGTCGGCCTAGTATGAACATCATTTTATGATCATTGGATTAGTCCGAAAAATAACATATCACTGTCCATCCCAGTTATTTAGGGTTGAGATGGTTTCACTACTTTGATCTCTATACAGTATCTATAGGAGGTGCACTTGTTCCATGTGCTGCCCCACAGCTTGTCTGTTTGGTCCATCCCTAATTCATCATGCGCTAATTGCCTGAGGGAGTAGCTAGGACATACCTGCAGATTGTACTACTTCAAGCGGAATGACATTTATCATTGTTTTGTTTTGTTATTGTTATGTAGTTAACCATTAAAAGGCGAGACCTGAATATTGTTGTCTCCATTGGAGATAATTCTCATCCACTGTCAAAATGTTGTCATAGAACAAAATAGAGAATACAAAGTAAATAAAAGCCATCAAAATTGAATTATTGTTTGTAAGGGTTAATTGTCCCCTCACCTGATAGGCAAGATGGGATATAGCGTTATAGTCCATGTACATGTACATACGTACGTTAGTAACACCTTTCATTTTTCAATGATTTCGATAATATTTGGCCACAATGTGTGTCTAGGGATGCTGCTTTGTTTTGCATACGACCCACATCCGACCCAAGGTCAAGGTCACTGAGGACTTTATTTTTATTTTTTAATTAAGGCTGCCTGCGGGAGGATTTGCTTCGTTTAACGATGCCAGTTCTTGTTGGATTTGGATTCATACCTGACACGTCTAACATGTTGAAAGGGATAAATATTAAGTCAATAAATACAAAAAATTCCAATACTAACCACACACACTGTTTTAATCATGTTCAACAATGTAGTTCACACATGTCTCATGACTAAGAATAAATGCTGGATACAGGATAGTCTGTCAGATTTGGTGGGAGATTTGGTGGGAGATTTGGTGGGAACCTGTCGGTACGTAAATTGTAAACAATTAGCACTATTAGCACATTTTACTTTCATCTCACCATCTGTACAGCAATTAATGTATATTTACATACATAGTTCCAATGTCATTCTATACATAAAAATATGCCAGACATCACCCCACAAACAGATATGGATTGGAGAAATGGGGCTAATGGGTTTTGCAACCAGTATAGATCCAGGTCAGCCTCTACATCCGTAGTCTGATCTGTAGCCTATTTCACCAACATTGCAAAGTATACTTTGAAGGAGAAATTTTCAAATTTAGGATAAATTTATTAATTTTTATTATACTGAATTTATTACATTATCACAGCCTTATGCTGCTAACAAGAAACATAGATTGTTTTCAGGCTGCAAGAGTGCTATTCAATCAGGAGCTACACTGGCCACAAATCCCATAAGCTCCACTTCTCCAGTCACCGCCACAATTTAAATTACTTATGACATTACGATTCAACAGTCTCCTCCAGTTGCAATGGGAAGCATCTGGTGTGCGATGTCCCAGCCTGGGATAATCTGCCCTGTCAAACTCACAGGCATTTGGTGTGTTTCGGCTTTCATCGGTATAACTACATATAAATAACAAGGCTTATAACTTTGGTCGGACACAGCCTCGTAGCATATCAAATTAACATGTTTAAAATTTTAATTGCCTATGCATTCTATGTATTTCTGCAGGATAACGATAATTCTCAAATGAACATATGAACTTTCCACTACAATATTGAAATTACAGCCCTAAACACATTATTTCATTTATTATGATGCAAAGTCGTGTCCGACCTAGGATAACCAGCTGTAATTCAATATTCTTTGCATAATTATGTTCCAACTATGCTATTTCAGCAAGATAACAATAATTCTCAAATGACCATGTGCACTTTCTGCCAATATATAGTTACATTAACGTTAATAAAATCGTGGAATTTTCTATGATACAAGATCATGTCCGACCAAAGTTATAAGCCTTGTTATTCATCTGTAGTTATACCGATCAAAGCCTAAACACACCGAATGACTGTAGTCAGACTTGGAACATTTTACTGTCTCCACTCTTGTTAGGCCTCCAGTCTCGGTAGAGCCAGGATGCCTTTAGTGTGCGGGCTGTGTGTCTGTTGTCCATCAGTCCGCGAGTCTGGTTAACCCTTTCACCCCTAAGTAACTGGAATGGATTTTAATATGTTAATTTTGCAACCAATCCAACCGTCAAATAATGATTTTCAGATTTGTCCATTTATGAAAAGAGGGTGTTTTTGTTCTTAAAAAACATGTAAAATACTTGCAAAAAGTGCAGATTCTGATGAGACGGCTCGTCACGAGCCGGCTCATCTGGATCTACACTGTTTGCCAATACCACTATACAGGCCTGTGTGGTTGAAAAGGTTAAGAAGTTTACTGGAGTTCTCCAATCTTCCACCGGGGGAATTTGTCTTTTCCTTTTTACATAGTTTCAGAAATAATGATTACGTGTACATTGCACATGCTGTGGCTGTTCTGTTCTGTTCTGTTCTGAGTCTGGCATGGAGTTTGTGGTTTTTGTTTTGTTTCAGTCGAGAGCTGGGACAGCTTGGTTGTCTAGTGTACATCAAAATCCAGAGATTGTGTTTTCAATTGCCGGCCAAGGCATAACAAAATACTTTAATACTGGTAGCATTTATGCCCAACTGGTCTTTCAAATTAATGTGCAATTTTCTCTACATGACCATAGCTGTTGCTGAAACGTTGAACCCTTTTGCATTTTTTTCAGTCGAGAGCTGTTTAAAAAGTTCCACCACAGGAAGGAGATGTTTAAAGGCGATATGATGGGCTCGGACATGAAGCATAGGGACATGAAGCAAGGGAATATGAATCACAGGGACAAGAAGCACGGGGACATGAAAAACGACCTGACAGTGGCCGAGCACATGAAGGAAGTAATGGACCTGGTGAAGGATTTTAAGAAGCCAGTGAGACAAGAAATGCCCGCACACCACCATATGAGGAAGGTAGGTGCTAGAGTGAGCTACATAGTGTGTGGTATGAAATTGAAGGGATCAGTGGAATAAGGGGGCTAACTCTGAAAAGAGTTAGCCCCCGACTCTGAAAGAGTTAGCCCCCTTATTCCACTGACCCATTCAATTGTCAAGTTAAGTTATAAATAAATATGTTGCTGTGACTGGAGAAATGTTTTATCTTAATATTTAGCCAGTGAGTTAAAATTACCATTTCTGAAAAATCAGTGAGTCACTATAGAAAAATGATAATAATATTATTTCAGAATTTTAGTGAGTCAAATCTGAAAAAAGTGTGGGAATTTGACTCGTGATGCGGAGGTAGATAAAACACTGGGCTTAAGGGTTTTGCGACCAGTGCAGATCCAGATCAGCATGTTCATTCGCACAGTCTGATCAGCACCTGCACTGTTCGCCATTCCATCAATGAAGCACCACCAATCATGCTTCTGACAAGCAGTACAGATCGTTATCAGGTTACAGGAGTGTGATATTTGATCAGGAGCTATATTGGTCATAAAACCCATGTGCTCCATTTCTCCAGTCACAGCCACATGTGAGTTATCTGATACACTGGAATACAGGCTTGTGTCTTTTGATATACAATTTAGCAGGCTTGGCTCGGAACAGTAGGAATTCCTTAACTCTTTGCATGCTAGCGGTGAAAATATCCGCCAAACGAATTAGGACTATATGTTTTATTTATACCCCCCGCAACGAGTTGAGGGGGGGTATACTGGAGTCAGGTTGTCCGTCCGTCCGTCCGTCCGTCCGTCCGTGCGTCCGTCCGTCCGTCCGGATAAACTTAACATCAGAGAAATATTGTTATAACTTCTATTTCCTTCATCTAAAATGCTTGATATTTCACACATGCATTCCTGTAAGGCTCTACTACCATGCTGTGCCAAATCCACGACCGTCCAACCCCCGCAGATCCCAAGGTCAAGGTCAATTACTTAGTCCGTAAACTTAACATCAGAGAAATATTCTTATAACTTCTATTTCCTTCATCTAAAATGCTTAATATTTCACACATGCATTCCTGTAAGGCTCTACTACCATGCTGTGCCAAATCCACGACCGTCCAACCCCCGCAGATCCCAAAGTCAAGGTCAATACTTAGCTCTCTTTATTTCAAAACTAAAAGTTAACATCAGAGAACTATTCTTATAACTTCTATTTCCTTCATCTAAAATGCTTAATATTTCACACTTATGCCTTCCTGTAGGCGTCTACTACCATGCTGTGCCAAATCCCCCCAGCAACGATTGAGTTGAGGGGGGGTATACTGGTGTCAGTTGTCCGTCGTCCGTCCGTCCGTCCGTCCGTGCGTCCGTCCGTCCGGATAAACTTAACATCAGAGAAATATTGTTATAACTTCTATTTCCTTCATCTAAAATGCTTGATATTTCACACATGCATTCCTGTAAGGCTCTACTACCATGCTGTGGCCAAATCCACGACCGCCACCCCCCAACCCCCCCCGCAGATCCCAAGGTCAAGGTCAATTACTTAGTCGTAAACTTAACATCAGAGAAATATTCTTATAACTTCTATTTCCTTCATCTAAAATGCTTAATATTTCACACATGCATTCCTGTAAGGCTCTACTACCATGCTGTTTCCAAATCCACGACCGTCCAAACCCCCGCAGATCCCAAAGTCAAGGTCAAATACTTAGTCTCTTTACAAAACTTAACATCAGAGATTCATATAACTTATAACTTCATTTCCCTTCATCTAAAATGCTTAATATTTCACACATGCCTTCCTGTAAAGGCTCTACTACCATGCTGTGCCAAATCCACGACCGTCCAACCCCCGCAGATCCCAAGGTCAAGGTCAAATACATTAGTCTCTTTACAAAATTCTTAACAAAATCAGAGAAATAATTTGTTAAACTTCTATTTTCCTTCATCTAAAATGCTTAAGTATTTTCACAACATGCATTCCTGTAAGGCTCTACACCAATTTCGTGCAAAATCCATTGACCTTCACCCCCGCTGATTCCCGAAAAATGTCAAGGTCAAATATTCTCTTACAAAACATGCATCCTAGAGAAATAATTTTTGGTTAAACTTCTATTTCTTCATCCTAAAAAATGCTTAAATATTTCAAAATACCATGCATTTCCGTAAGGCCTACTACCATGCTGTGCCAAATCCCGAACCGTAACCCCCCCGCAATCCCAAGGTCAAAGGTCCAAATACTAGTCTTTCTTTACAAAACTTAACATCAGAGAAATATTGTTATAACTTCTATTTCCTTCATCTAAAATGCTTAATATTTCACACATGCATTCCTGTAAGGCTCTACTACCATGCTGTGCAAAATCCGATGACCGTCCAAACCCCCGCTGATCCCAATGGTCAAGGTCAAATACTAGTCTCTTTATTAAAACAAAACTTAACATCAAGAAATATTAAGTTATAACTTCTATTTCCTTCATTGAATTCATGATTGGATACTTATTATTTCACTTGTGCATTCCTCTAAGGTTGTACTATCATGCTGTCACAAATCTACGAGTGTCCAACCCCCGCTGCTCCCAAGGTCAAGGTCACATACTCTTTACAAAACTTAACATCAGAGAAATATGTTATAACTTCTATTTCTTTCATGGAAAATACTTAATATTTCATATGCTGTGACAAATCCCCGCTGATCTCGAGGTCAACGTCACATTTCATTACCGTATAACCTTGGCTTTGTAACGCCCCCCCTCCTAATTAAACGCCCCCCCCCCCCCCCCCCAAATAAAAAAAAAATAAAATCCTTATTTGTGTTTGAAATTGGCGGTCCTTGGGTAAAAAACAATTGTTTTTTTTTTTTTTTAATGGCTAATAAACGCCGCCCCCCCCCCCCCCCCCCCCCCCCCCCCCCCCCCCCCCCCCCCAAAAAATAATTTTTTTTTTTTTTACCAATGACCGCCAAATTTCAAACACAAATAGTCTTTAAATCTTTATTGTGTTTGAAATTGGTGGTCCTTGGTATTTTTTTTTTTTTTTTTTTTTTTTTTTTTTTTTTTTAATGGGCTAATAACCCCCCCCCCCAACCCCCCCCCCCCCCCCCCCCCCCCCCCCCCCCCCCCCCCCAAATAAAAAAATAATTTTTTTTTATTTTACCAATGAACCCCCAGGCCAAATTTAATCAAACACAAATAATCCTTAAATCCTTATTTTTGTGTTTTTGAAATTGACGGTCCTTGGTAATTTTTTTTTTTTTTCTTTTTTTTCTTTTTTTTCTTTTTTTCTTTTTTTACTGGCTAATAAACGCCCCCCCCCCCCCCCCCCCTCCAATAAAAAATAAAAATAATAATAATTTTATAAACCAATTGACCGCCAATTTCAAACACAAAAAATAATCCTTAAATCCTTATTTGGGTTTGAATTATTGGCGGTCTTTGGTAATTTTTTTCTCTTTTTTTTTCTTTTTTTTTTTTTTACTGGCTAATAAACGCCCCCCCCCCCCCTCCCCCCCCCCCCCCCTTTTTGCCCCGTAAAATTGTAACGCCTCGGGGGCGTTTAATAAGTCGAGGTTATACGGTAGTCCTCTTTAGTTTACAAAAATTAACATCAGAGAAATCGGTTATAACTTCTATTTCCTTGCTCGGATCTGCTTCACATTTCACATACTCATTGTTCCAATGGACTTCTACCACCCTGTGACAAATTCACGTTCATGCCGCTCGCGCTAATCCCAGAGTCAAGGTCACAAGCCCACACACTTGGAAATTTGTACATATTTTAGGGGTACCTGGGCCCACGCGGGGGGTATATTCCGTAAGCCTCGCTTACTGACCAATCTAGTTCTCTCTGTAAATATGTCTTGAAATTTCATTAGAATTGAGTCCTCTGGACTCAATTCTAATTAAATTTCAAGACATATTCATGTAGGAATCATGACGGTAGGAATTCCTTAACTCTTTGCATGCTAGCCGTGAAAATATCCGCCAAACGAATTAGGACTATGTTTTATTTCTCTCTGTAAATATGTCTTGAAATTTCATTAGAATTGAGTCCTCCGGACTCCATTCTAATGAAATTCCAAGACATATTCATGACATTCATAGGGAGAAATAAAAGAAAAGAATATTGAATAGTCGCCTGCTATTTTTGAACTATTTATAGCCCACACATTTCCCAGCATGCAAAGAGTTTACACATTTCCTAGCCTTTCCTGATAAAGTCCATGTAAAAGACAACTCGAGCCAACGTATTCGCTATATATTGCAGGATCTGTCAACTAAGCAGGAAGATCTTCTGTTCAATGAGGCCACAGCTGTACAAGGTACGTCTAATATCTACATTTACATAGCGTCTCATTGGTCAGTGCCAGTCGCATTTGAGGACCATATAATTTTTGTCTCGCCCACTTACGTAGAAAGGGAGAAATACATGTAACAGTTGCAAGTTCGGCAGCAGTGTTGTCACCGTCAGAGGCTTCAACCATTTTAGTTGAATCATTACACTTCATCTCTTGATTCCTTATATTGATGATGTATGGGCCGTGGTCTATGAGATATGGCATTGGAATTCAATACCAGAGGTTGTAAGTTCAATCCTTACCCTAGACGTGAAAAATACTTACATAGTATGAGACTTTAAACTGCGGTTTCTATATATGACCATAGCCCTTTCTGGGACGTTAAACCCATTCACTTTCACTTTGTTCTTATATTGATGTCTGGCTAACCACCCAATGTAAATTGGGTGACATTGACCTTGAACTTTTTCGTGGGTGACACTCCCTGGCGAATACCTTGTCTGTACATGCCATGCTATATCAGATGATTAAAATCTAGTGGAAGGGTGGATATTGATTAATGCACCGGCGCTGTTCCCCAGGTGGCACGTCCCCTCGAAAATTTGCCAAGTTTAGATTTGAATCCATTTTTTACTTGGAAGGATCTGATTATTTGTCATATGGTATTTCTCATGCAAAGTGTATGTTGTTACCACTGAGTGCTAAATAGCTCATTACAAACTGTGTTATTATTATCTTGTTCCCAGAATGCCGACCGCGTGAACTGGATGAACTGAAGAAGCGTTTGACTGGCTACTTCGACATGCTGCACACGACTAGTCGCATCGAGCGACACCACCGCAAGCATGGCGACCGCATGAAGCACCACGGCATCCACGCAGACCTTCTTGAACAGAAAATGCACAGACTGCACAAGAGGGTGAAGCGACGTAACTCTGTCGAGATTGAGATGCGTAAGTCAGCCATGTGAAATGTGGCTGTGACTGGAGAAATAGGGCTTATGGGATTTGTGGCCAGTGGTCAAACAGCACAGACCTGTAACCTGATAGCGATCTGTATTGCTTGTTCGACGCAAGATGGGTGTTTCAATGATTGAATGGCGAACTGTGCAGACCCTGATCAGACTGCGGATGCACAGGCTGATCTGGATATACACTGGTCACAAACCCCCTAAGCCTCATTTCTCAAGTCACAGCCGCATTACAAATTACATATACAGGCACCTCCATCACAATCAAAATAAATTAAAAAGTTGCGTGGAAAAAGTCCCTCAGAATACAGGAATAAAAAATGGGGTAGGGTTTTCATACCAACCTTGCTTGCTATTACTGTTCAATTACCTGCACCTCCGACCTGAACTCTTGGCTCAGTATGTGCTGTATTGAAGAGGTTTTACCGTACATTTTTCTCCGCAGTGCCATACTACTGCATATCTATATCAGTTACATGTAGGCATATGTTAGTCTAGTTACTATTGCCATGACAAGACTGAACTAGACATTATGTTTGTAAAACATGCATATGCCCCCGTGGCATACTGGAAACTCTTACAAACTTTTTGACGTAAATGTACATGGACGTACATACGGACGTACGGAACCTCAAGAGCAACACAATATGTATAACTATAAGAATTGTAACTCTGTTGTGCTACATGCCTCAGTTTTAAAGAGTTATCTCCATTTGTGTGTGGTAGCTGAACATTTTGGAAAAATAGCCAATGATTATTAACCCTTTCAACACCACAGGCCTGTATAGTGGTAGAAGATTTCTCAGTTTAACAATCACAGTTAGTTGGTGGCAGGTGGGAGCATGCGATGGGTATTTTACTGATTGGGATTCATCCTTACCAGAATCCCGACCAGAGACCCGAGACCTGGTTTGACCCTCATGTATGTCTTTGGCTTTCTTGTATGCGAGAGTTGAATCTGGTTATACCCCTTATATGAGTAATATGATTATTTGTAATCCTATTACTTTTAGGGGAAGGGTCCAAGTGATTTTGGTGTGGTATGGACCTGGCACCAGGTCGGGGTATTCTAATTTCAAGACTGAATAATTATATTTTTTTTTCGATGTAAATATTCCGTTCTGATTTTGGGATTTCCCCCCAATGCAGCAGGTGATCGAACCCGTTGGCCCGGCCTTAAATGACCTTAGCTTTTGATATGCCGATAAACACCAACAAACAAACAAACAATCACAGCTCTGTTCAGTTTTGCTCGTACCATTACATAATTACGTACTGCCATACTATGGCAAAAATGGGCCTATTAGATGTGTGTACAATGTAGCTTCAGATCAGCTGTATCACACAGATCTGTTGGCCTGTTACAGATGGCGACTGTAAGTGTTCCAAGTCCGTGATGTGGGACTTCCGTAAACTGGACATGGACCGTGACGGCTTCCTGGAACATGAAGAGCTGGCCCTGATGGCGAAGAATCGGCGCGAACCATGCATCAAGCCCCTCGTCAAGTCGTGCGACACGAACACGGACGGACACCTGACTCGCGGAGAATGGTGTTGCTGCCTGGCTGACATAGGTACATAATAATATGTAGACATGGAACACGTAGACATATAGATACATGCTCAACAGTTGTAGAAGCCCAGCCCACATTTGAGACACGCCATGTGATTTTGTACCTTCGGACATCTACACAATTTCATTAAATTAGAAAAAATGTCTCGTGTGATATTTGAGACCTCCTGTATCACATATATGGGCCGGGCTTATAAAACTTTCTGAGCATTGGTCTCGCATATTTTTGATTGTGGCTGAGCTGTGCTCAGTCTCGGACCAATCCCACAGTGAATTTGAATATGAATTTGGAGAATGTGCTCGGAAAGTTATATAAACACCAGGGGCCCGTTTCACTACACTTTGTATGACTAAGATGTTTGTAGTTGCAAATTTAGGATCGTCTGGAAATTTCAATTGATGGATTTACATTTATTGAACATATGTTGCATATGCAGCGTATGCTCAATAAATGTAAATCCAGTAATTGTTTACAAGAAAACATTGTTAATGTGAACTTTGCAGACTATCATAAATTTGCACTTACAAACATTGTAGTCGTACAAAGTTTTGTGAAACGGCCCCCAGTTCTTGTTGTCCGCCAATATCGATTTCGAAAATGCATATTTTCAGTTAATTATACCGAGGTTGGCTAAACATTTAGAGCACATGTACAGAGCTCCAGATAAGGCGCGTATTGGCATATTTTACGCAATTATTTTAGCTGAATATGCATTGATTATCAAAAGTGGGAGTACAGAATATGCATTGATTTTCAAATTGAGTACTGAAAATACTGTCATAAAATTGAAACTTAACTTAGTTGAGCTGCAAAAAGCAAACAGTGTGTTTGCTTTTTGCAGCTCAAGTAAGTGAATGTTTAAATTTGTTATATTTTTTATCATTTGTTCCCTATTTAGTAATGAAGAAAATCAATAACCCATTTGTAAAAGTAAAATATGCAATGACTTTGAAATCAGGGGGTATAGTATGCTTTAGACACAAAGCTTATCTGGAGCACTGGATGCAGACTCGTGCATGACAACTTTTGAAGTCATTACAAATGGGTTATTATCGTATCTGTGTCGGCAAAAATCTGAGCTGTGATACCAGAGATAACCCCTGGCCACTGGCCCATCTGTCTACCCTATTTATTTTAATAAACTCCTGTGGGGCTATGCAATTTGTGGGGATCAAAACGTAGATAACATGATCAACATATACTCAACAAAACTAGAAACGTCCCTGTTTTATAGCCGGTGTAGCTCTGTCTATGTATGTACCACATGTTCAAAGTACATGTATTTTAAACCGTGGCGATGTTCAGAATACGATCGTGTAGAGCTTAGCCGATACACACGGTTTACATAGCGGCCAGTGACCGGAACGTTGATTTCCACTTTTTGCACGTGCACGCTATACTTGTCATCGATAAGGTGATTCAGTTCATGTCGTACCATTCATGCGATAGGGGCTATTCGAAAATTAAAAAACTTTTTTAATTTTTCACTGTTTTCGATATGCCACGGCTTTTCCGAAAACGAGCGAAATCAGGCAATTGGGATGCTTGCGGTGGGATGGCCGCCAGGGCTGTCGCGCCTCGGTTTGGTTGCTGTCGGAAGACGATTGATCGTCTTGCAGCCCGGTACCAGCAGACTGGGGCTGTTCACGACCGGCAGCGACCTGGTAGGCCTCGTGTAACGACGGCTAGAGTCGATCGTTACATTACGTTGACGCACTTACGTCAACGTCGATTGGCAGCCACAGTCACTGCTAGGCGATACGGTGTCTCAGGGCAGACCATTCGCAACCGGTTTACGTCGTAACGCCCAACCAATCCGGCACGCCGCCCGTACACTGGTCAGATAATGACCCAACGTCACCGTGCTGCCAGACTGTTATGGGCGCGACGTCATCTGAACTGGAGAAGGGCTGACTGGAACCGAGTTTTGTTCACCGATGAATCTCGGTTCACAGTTAGTCATGCTGACGGAAGATTACGGTATACAGGCGTAAAAATGAAAGATTCACCGATTGTTGCATTGTTGAGAAGAACAGGTTTGGGGGAGGGAGCGTAATGGTCTGGGGTGGGATCATGGGAAACCGGAAGACAGATTTGGTTGTTGTACAGGGCAACATCAATGCACAACGTTATGTTGCAGATGTGCTAAATGCACATGCCTTACCATTTATCCGTCAGCAAGGTCCTGGTGTGACATTGATGGACGACAATGCACGCCCTCACGTAGCCAGGGTCACCACTCAATACTTACAGCAAAACAACGTCGACGTCATGCCATGGCCCGCGGTATCCCCGGATCTCAATCCCATTGAGCACATATGGGATGAGCTGGGCCGCAAAGCACGAGCTAACCATCAGATTGACAATGTTCGCGATCTTACACGGGCGTTACAACGGGAATGGAGGAATTTGCCCAACGCACTGGTATTGCGTTACGTCACGTCGATGCGGCGTAGGATCATTGCATGCATTCATGCAAATGGTGGCCACACTCGGTACTAACGAGATTTACTGTTTAATTTGCCACATTACTTATTGAAATTCCTATCTCTAAACAATAACATTAAGTAACACATTTCTGAGAGTTTTTGTGATTTTTGATTTTGACCCCTACCGCCCTTGGCCGGTTATCTCTCGAATATTTAACAAGATATCCAAATGCAATTTATTGGCTTTCATACAGAAATGAATGAACTTGTTTTTCCATTTTGATTTTTAAAAGTAACCCTTTTGGTTTTTGATGAATCTTTCCTTAAACATGGAGGAACGTTTCTAGTTTTGCTCAGTATATGTTTTTTTCACATACAAAAGCCATTTAAAACAATGTGTTAAATGGCTTTTGTATGTGAAACTAACATATTTAGAATTAAAATATAGGAGAGGGGCTACTATTAGAGAGGGGGCTACTATAGAGAGGGGTCTACTATTATAATTAATACGGTAATATATAGTGATGTTTGCAATCACATCCATTGCCAAATGTTATCCCCCCACCCCAGGACGACGGTCATGGGAGCATTACAATTCACATGTGTATATCTGGCTGTCCACAAAACACTCGGTTCAATTTTTTCAAGCTCTGCCCACCAGGTATATTTATCTGGGAATACCTCCAGGAAATAATTTCTTTATTAACAGTTTCAACCATAAATAATTGGAATGGATTTTGATAGGTTAATTTTCCGACCAATCCAATCATCATAAAATGATTATCAGACTAGTTGATTTATAAAACGGAATTTTTATGCCACCGGGTTTCGAAGAAACGGGTGGCATATAGTGTTTGGACCGTCCGTCTGTCTGTCCGTCTGTCCATCTGTCCTGTCCGTCTGTCTGTCCGTCTATCCGTCTGTCCGTCCGTCACACTTTTCGGTTAACCAATTTGTCACAGTTTCTCAAATATGCTGCAGGTGGCATCCGCGTTCGACAGACGCATTTCTTGTTTTTTCTAGAACATGATTGTGCAGATTTGTCTGTGATATAGTCCAGACTAGTGCAGGGGTTTTCCTAGGATTGTTTAAATGTGGGTCCCTGGGGCCTGTTTCACTAAACGTCTTCCGACTATTGAAATTTACCTGGAACACTGCCTGTGACATGTGCGAGTAGAATAGCTTCTCAAACTGCGGCCGGTAATGGGGCTGTAATGGAATCATGCAGATTTGTTGGTGATATAGTCCAGACCGATGACCAGGGATTTCCCTAGGATTTTTTAAATGTGGGTTCCTGGGGCCCGTTTCACTAAGCTTCGTACGACTAAAATGTTTGTAAGTGCACATTTAGGATCGTCTGGAAATTTCAATTGATGGATTTACATTTATTGAGGCATAGGCTGCATATGCAGCCTATGCTCAATAAATGTAAATCCATTAATTGTTTTAATACAAGAAAACATTGTTAATGTGAAATCATAATTTTGCACTTACAAACATTTTAGTCATACACAGTTTAGTGAAACGGCCTCCAGGCATACTGGGTGCCCATTATCTCCTCAACCGCAAGTCTGGTTGACTGGAAACATCATTTACTTCTTTATTATCATCCATATTTTCATTCTATAGCCCCATGCATGTGACTTTCGTGCCCAATGGCAAGGCCAAATGGCAAGGCCAAATGGCATAGAAAATATTTGTTGATCGGATCAGGCTACGGCCGGGTTACGTATATCTGAGATTTCGCTATATTTATTCACTATGCTGATGTGTCGTGATAAAACCGAACTCCCTATTACTAATATCCATGTCTTGACATGTGCATATGTGATGGTGTGTTATCTGTCTAGCCTGTTCTATCAGCATGTAACCATTTTTGTCATTTCCATTTTGTGTTTGCAGTGGCTCCCTGTGCAGAGAAGGCACGCCTGATTGGCAAAGGTAATTGCGCTTAATGCACCATCCTCCCTTGTTAATTGTTACCGCCATGAGAAAATTGATAAAAATTGCTAGTTTCCATTGCTTCCATGGTGGATCCATTGCAGTTTGGCCCTGGCTGAGAAAATGTGCCATGTAATGATTTTCACCAGTATAACCCTGCTAGCCACAGCAACTTTTATAAAATTTACAGTATTTTTCATAAGTAAAGTCACAAGTTGACAAAATTTTCAGAGCACATGCGGAATATAATTTCACATGTACAGTGAAACCTCTCTAAACCGGACACCCTGGGAGGTCCCCAGGGTGTCAAGCTAGAGAGGTTTCATAGTAAATTAGGCATTTGATCATTCTGAGCCATAGTTGTGTGCTATGCAATCACGAACAGACATTATCTCCTGAGATAAATGACCAAGAAACACATCAAAAATAAGATCACAGGTGTTTTCTTGGTTTCCGGTTTGGACAGGTTCCACTGTACTCTGAAAATTGTACACTGTAACAGTGGACGAGGATCAGGGTCTCACATTTTGTAAGGTACTTTTTCTCGACCGGCGGCACTGATTTGGAGAGCGGTAGTCCAGTATCAATGTTGGCTTGATCCAGTCAAGGCTTTCAACCGTAAATATATAACATGGGATGTTTCATGTTCATTTTGGACTGTTCCATTAATAAAAAAGAGGTATTGTTCCAAAATCTTAATAATAACGGCAAACACTGCAGATCCAGATGAGATGGCTCGTTACGAGCCATCTCATCTGGATCTACAGTGTTTGCAGATGTTGGCTTTATGGTCTGTATAGTGGAACGTGTTAATGCGACATACATATAGACCACCACGCGAGAAAATGATTCCTCATGGCAGCAAGAGCAACCATTGCCAATTCTGAGCATCGGAGTAGGATGTAATCATGTGGATGATGGCTGTAAACATACTTCAGTGACATATTGGTTAACTTCGTAGGCCCTGATCAGAATGCACAGATGCACAGTCTTGTCTGGGTCTACGCTGGTCAACCAGCAAATGTCGTAAGGTACCTTTTCTTAGCTGCTGGCCATACGTCAATTCAACAATCTGACAAAACGAGGCTTCACATCTCTTCGTCAGTTGCGATACTCGTCTACCAGCGAGCAAATAGCACACTCGTGCAGCTTAATTGCAATCAATACCCTGCTGGATAATTAGTATTTAATTGACGCTTTGTTGACTGAATGTTGAAGAGAGAAACCCATAATCATACTGGCCTGCTATCTTAATTTTTTGTCGTCTGCTGTTTATTTTCTATTATCCATTTTTATATTCAAAACATGCTTTGACAGCACTTTAGAATAATTTACAACATGCTTTGACAGCATTTCAGAATCATTTCCATTAGAAATGATTCTGAAGTGCTGTCAAAACATGTTTTTATTGAGAAATAAGGCAATATATAAAAGCAACAGCAGACGACAATTGTTGTGTGTAGCGGGCTAAGGCTTAAGAAGATTTTTCATGAAAAATATTTACAGAAACTGATAATGACGTGGAAAGTTGACAAAATCTTCAAAGCAAATGCGGAATTCCATTCTCCATTTCCTCTGAACATTTTGTCAACTTTCGACATGATTTACAGAAAATGTCTTCATGAGACATCGCCCATTTTATTAGGTACAAAATCACATGGCTCGTCTCATATTATCCTGCACACCCAGTCTCGCGTGGATTGCTTAATGTGGCACAAATGGACGATCACCGAGCTGTGATGCACTTCATGATGTTCTGCTGCCATTTCCTCATTTTGTTCACGTCACTGAGTGGTTGAAACTTAATATAATTTTTTTGCTGAATACAAAAATTAAGAATTGAACATTGAATTTGTCGGAGGATGGGATGGTATGTGTATCTTAGCGATGAATCTGTCCTTAACCCATTTCAGTCTATGGATACGATAACTTTTGTTGAAAAAATAGAATTATTTTTTGTTTATTTCTCGATAAAGGTATATGTTGTTACCACTCGTTTGAACCGTCTCATCGACACGGTTCAAACGAGTGGTAACAACATATACATGTACTTTCGAGTTGAATAGGAATTATTTTCTCTCAAACGTTTCATACTGGTATAATTGTATCGTGTCTTAAATGGGTAAAGGATTCATATCTTATCGGAGAATTTTATTGGGAATAAATTTGTTACAAACTGAATCAAGTGGGTTGGATACAAGAATGACATTGTACGTCCCTCATATAGGTGCATTCTTGTTATATATGGCTGTGACTGCAGAGATGAAGCTTATGGTTGATGTGACCAGTGTAGCCCCAGATCAGCATGCGCAGTCTGATCAGAGCCTGCACAGATCATGATTCCGTCGATGAAACATTTGTAATGCTAACCTATAGCTCTGAGCCTTATCAGGCCTCAGGAGTGCGGTACAAGATAAAACAAAATAATATCCAGAAATGGCATATAAAGCCCCATTTTGTCAGTCATAGCCACAAATGAATTTGCTGTTGAACGGACATAACACCCGATTCAATCAATCAATCAATCTGACTTCCAGATGACTCGGCTCCGCGGTGTGACAAGGAGGGCTACTTCGAGCGGGAACAGTGCCATGAGAAGACTGGCTACTGCTGGTGTGTCGACCTCAATGGGAACGCCATCCCCCACACTAAGCAGCACGGGCCCGCTCACTGTGGTACGCATAGTTAGTACGACATGGGGTGGTTGGTGGGGGAGGGGGGGGGGGGTGATATGGGGTCGGACAAAGTTCCAGAGCTCCAGATAAGCTGCATATTTGCTTAAATACCCAATTAAAATTGCCAAAAACCCAATTGAAAAGCAATACAAAATTTGTGGTACCTTTATTATGCTGCAGAAAACAATAAACAGACCACAAATATAGCATATTTTTCTTATTTTCCAACAAAACACATCTTGGTATTTGACAATTCTAATGAAATGCCAAGACATGTTTTCATTTCGAAGCAAACTATTCAATAATTGCTGTCTGTTGATGTGTAAACAGTAGTGTGATTTTATTTTACCCAATTAAAATTTTGAAATATCTAATTGCTTCAGAAATGATGGAGTGACAATACTCAATTACTAATTCCTTATCTGGAGCCCTGGTGTTCTACTTATCATCACTCCCTTAACCCTTACAATGCTGAATTAAATTGTGTCGTCTGCTGAATATATTTTATTTCCAATGGAAATGATTCTAAAATGCTGCCAAACCATGTTTTTACTGAGAGAAAAGACAAAATAAGAATTAACAGCAGACAACTATTTTTGGTTCCCACATTCTAAGGGTTAAAGTGGCATTCCACGTCCCAGGTTGTAATATAAGGAGACATATTTTTGTCGTCCATACTTTCGATATGCATTTTTTCAGGCAAAAGAAACATTCATTTACTATTAAAGGACGCGTTAATTGGCGTTATTATACTTTTTATATCTTTCAGGAAAGACTGTTATCACCCCTGATATCAACGGTGGCAGTTACTGCCACCGTTGATATCAGGGGTGATAACCGTCATTCCTGAAAAGGTTAATGTAAACAGGCCACATTTTCTTGTTTGATGTGCAATGATCATTCTGTATTATATGTTGATAAAAAGCCGACTCATTTAATTGATGTAAATAATTCAAAATGTCCTGCCTCATTTGAATATCAATATAGCCTGATACAACCGCGCGTTTCGATCAGTAATTTAATGATTAATATATGATTGTATATGCATATCGGGCACTCGTAACGTTTTAAATTGGTGGAATAGTTACACAATTATACACTTGTTTACTTCCTATAACAGTTTGTGCCTAATAGATGAGACACCAACTTTTAGAGTTTCAATTGTTTTCACTTCTTACACCACTGGGTTGACTGAAAAGACACCTGTATGACGATTTAATTTATATCAAATGGACAGGATACAGGTATAAAGTAGTACTGAATTAACCAATTGGCCTCCAGTACAAGCGCTTAGACACCTTCCTCTGATGAACTGTGGTTTGTGGGCATTTTCTTCTCATTCTTCTGGTAACATCTGATGAAAAGCAACCCTATTGTTACAAAATGTAGTAGGAGGAAGTTAATTATCAATTTTTTCCCTAGTATTTCACAATAAAAACAAACTTTTGCAGCAAAAACATGTTTTTGACAGCGCATGAGAATTGTCTCCATTGCGACTATTCTCATGTGCTGCCATAACAATTTTTTTCTTACAAATAAGACAATTCTGAAGAAAAAAAACCCCCAGCAGACGACAATGTTTATTTCTTGTCTTTCAAAGAGCTACATTTGTTTTGTAGGTAAATATGGACCAAATGGAAAGCCGATTGATGTACAAATGTAGATGATGAAAAACAACGCACCAAGAAACCAAGAAAGTTTGTCAGTCTGTCTGTAGATATTTGGAAGTTTAAATATAGATCTGATGTCATTTGTCCTCTGGCTGCCATAACAGCCCTTGTGATATATTCTAATCATCAACGATAATACTTTCTGCAGAAAGGCATTACAATAAAACTTGACAGTTTTGAACGTCAGTAATGATGATGTATATATACTGTAATTGTGAATTTGTATTGCATTGTTGGCATTATGTACATTTTTAAAATTGCCCAGCCGTTACAGTGTTTGTTCCACTCTGTTCAATCACTAATCGTAATGTCGCTTTATACTCGAGTACAATAGAAACCATACGTACAATAGAAACCATACGGTCCTGTAATACTGGCTTATAATTCCAGCGCAAACATATTTTTACAATTCCCTAACATTTGATTGGCCCGTAGCAAGTCTCTGTATAAAATGTATATCCCAGTAAACTCCCACGCCAAACTACTTGCCGTAACCGTGAGGCGCAGTTAAAATAATTCTTAAGAAAACGGAAAATAAACACATTTTCTTGATGAATTTATTTCAAATGCTGGAATTATAAGGAATGAATGGCCTTTTTGTTATCAGGGATATAAACTTGGAGAAGTCGCGGGAATACTGGACGAGGCCTTAAAAAATTAAAATTTTCGAAAAAAATCTAAAAACAAATTGTTTTTGATTTTTTTTTCGAAAATTGTAATTTTTTATCGCTTCATCCAGTATTCCCGCGACTTTTCCAAGTTTATACACCGATAAATTCCACAAAAAGGCCATTCATTCCTACAATAAAACTATGAACCCACTCTTCAAACATTTCGCCTCATGGATGCCACTTAGTGGATAGTAGATGCTAATTCCTTTATAAAGACCTTTGGCTTAAATGTTCAAAGAGTGGGTTCATGGTTAATGAAGTATCGTAATGAAGTATCGTTCCACTTGATGTATTGATGTGGTAAGCATGATTTACAAATACAACTAGTAGATATTTATATTGGCCTCCGGTTGAGATATTTGACCTTGGACTGTTTGTCCACAATGCCCAAAACATACACAGTGGTGACGTGCTGTAACTATGGCCGTGCAGTTCATCTCTTTCCAAAGGTCGGGTCATATTTCTCAACCGAGGCCTATATATACATGTACGTGAATTTCAACGCTGGTCATTACTATTTGTGATTTTTTATTTTACATGTATACCCAACAAAAAAAGAAAGTGTACACCTCCATTTTCCGTATCTAGTGTATGATTTGATGTGATTACTGTATGTATTTGACGTTGCTGTTTAACGGATTTAAAACCCAAATTAATTTATCATCAATCCATCGGTCGGCCAATTGAAGTCGGATAGAAAATTATTTTCTTGTTTCATTAAGGTAAACATATTATTAACAACAACATTTGTTTTAATTTACCGCTACAATATAGTAGACATTTCTTTATTGTTGGGTATACATTGTGTACATGCCTATGTAATTACAGTTGGATATGGTGTGAAGTATATACTCTGTACATACATGCAACTTGATGATCTATGCAGTGTTGGCAGGTGTCGGATTATGAACAACGAAAGTGCTGTAGATATTGTCAGATATACTGTGTATACCGTGTAAGTGTAAATTTCCAATATTTTCTTTAAATGGCGTCAAAAGTTAACAAAATATTCAGAGTGCATGCTGAATTATATTCCGCATGTACTCTGAAAATTTTGTCAACTTTTGACGTTATTTATGAAAAGTATTATGAATTTTTTAAACATATTTAATGAAATTACGCAGATGTCCGAAGATACAAAATCACATGGTGTGTCTCGTATGTGGCTATGACAGGAGAAACGGGGCTTATGGTCTTTATGAACAGTGTAGCTTCTGGTATTGTAATGCACTTCTGCAGCAGGTTAAGGATCTTTACTGTTTGTTGGAAGCAGGACGAGTGTTTCACAGACTGAATGACGGTCAGTGCAGATCCTGATCAGACTGCACGGATGTGCACGGATGTGCAGGCTGATCTGGATCTACACTGGTCGCAAAACCTGTAAGCCCTGTTTCTCTACTCACAGCCACATATGTACAATGTACTACATGTGGGGGTTACGGAATTTACAGCCAGTGCAGATCTGGACCAGTCTTCGCAACATCACGATCTACACTGTTTGGTATTTCAGTCACTGAAATGCCCATCGTGATTCTAACAAACAGGTCCGTTCCTTTAAGACTTGCAGGAGTGCACTAGCATATCAGAGTATCATTGGCTGCAAAGGCCGTAAGGCCTTTTTTTAGGCCTGATGAGAATTTTCTCCATACAATTCTACAATATCTTTTGTAAATATATGTCAAACATCGACAGAAATATGTTTCAACTTTTATAATTTTTACTATTCGTATTGGAGAAATATATTGATACGAGACAGCAGAAAACATTGTGCATCGTCCCAAGTTATCTGCCATTGCGTAATCTAGATTGGCTCTAGAATTTTGTTTGAAGCCAAAATTTACTGTTCGCATGAAAATTCTATTGTGCTGAAATTTTCAGAAGCCAAAATGGCTATTTCGGAAATATTAGTAACCAAATGACCATTTTAGTAGCCAAATAGCTACTGTGGCTACCAGTCTGAGCCAACGATTAGAGAGACATTTATTCACTACCATGCAGGAGCCATTGTCACTGATTTATAGTATTGGTTGTGTGACTACAAATACTTAATAATGAGGCCTGCCAGATGATCTGATCTGACATGTTTTATTGGACATATGGACATAAAACCCAATCAATCAGTCGATCAATCAGTCAATTAATCAATCAATCAGTAAAAGCCGCACAATTAAAACATTTACAATACCACTCTTGTCACCCCGAGTCGTACCA
Source organism: Conchocele bisecta (assembly GCA_029237695.1). NCBI lineage: Eukaryota > Metazoa > Mollusca > Bivalvia > Lucinida > Thyasiridae > Conchocele > Conchocele bisecta. The sequence continues at coordinate 17,744,212 of CM055267.1, read as the reverse complement.
TTAACACTTGTGCAGCTTGCTCTGAACCTAATTTGATAGGAATCTGCACATTCCTGGTTTAATAATCCCTCTATGACTGGCCATGACTGGGAAAATATTTTTTCCAGTCATGACCAGTCATAGAGGGATTATTAAACCAGGAATGATGGGATTTGTGACCACAGTTGCTCCTGATCAAATAACACACTCCTGTAACCTGATAACGATCTATAAAGCTTGTTACCACGACGGGTGTTCCATTGATGGAATGGCGAGCAATGCAGATCCTGATCAGACTGTGCGGATGCACAGGCTGATCAGGATCTACACAGGTTGCAAAACCTATACGCCCCACGTCTCCAGTCACAGCCATATATGTGGATGTGTAGTGTGTCAATATTGACAAGTGACGTCGGAACAATGCCAATATAACGAGCGGCTAATGTTGTCTGACGTCCGCCGCATACTCGATTGGTTTACTGGACGGCTCATCAAGATCTACAGTGATTGTCATGTTTAAGATTTTGAAACAATACGATTAATGGAGTAGTTCAAAGTCTATATGGAACAGCCATGTTATACATTTAAGCACAATGGGTGAAACGAGTCGACCCCGTTAACCTAGCTTAAAATTACCTTATCTGTTGACAGACCGTTAAACAACTTTAAATATTTATACTGTCTTCAATTTCATAATGGAAACGCCCATTCAACATATTGCGTTTATATCCCAGTACATTACATTAGTCTGGTTATATCCCTTATGTGAGTATTACGATTATTCGTAATCTTATTTTAGGGGAAGGAGTCAAGTGACTTTGGTGTGGTATGGACCTGGCACCAGGTCCGGTTATTCTGATTTCAGGGCTGAATGTATGTTCTCGATGTAAATATTCTGTTCTGATTTTGGGATTTAACCCACCCCCCACCCCCCCCCCCCACACTTTTGATAGGCCGTGAAACACAAATAAACAAACTAAACATTACATTAGCCCACGTGGTGTCGTGCGACATTGATTCTTTAAAGTTCATTTGACGTCATTAAAATACATGACGTTCATTGTCGTTGTCAATAAAGTCACACTGTTGACCGGCAACATCGCTGTTCTATGAATTGCGACAAAATGACGTAAAACAATAAGATTGCTAATTTTAATGCTGTATTTGGTTATTTACATTTTTGAAACTATCCGAAAATGCAATGTAAATATAAGTAACAAAACCACAGGCAATTGTGTTTACTGTAGTATGAAAAACATTTGGTCTGTTGAAAGTTTGCATGGAGTGCGAAGAACTTTAAACAGAACAAATGTTTTCATAGACAGTAAATGCTACAGCCCATTGTTTTGTTCCTTAAATAAATAAATAATGTATTCAAGATTTCTGAAAGGGTCAACTCCTTATGAATTGACTGCGAAAAAAAGAGGACCACTATGATAAATGACGATTTTCTGATTGTCTTCATACAACAACAAAAACCAACCTACCAATAGTTGCCATCATTGAAGAATGTGATGCCGTGATTGCATCCCGGCAGCTGGACATCCATCAAACTGTCGTCGTCCATGCTGTGATTGGCAGTTATACGCTATGCAATAATTGAAGTTTTTACCAGTGTATTTCTTGACCACCTTCCAGCCTCCTTCAGTCTAGATATAAATATTGTGGCATTGCCGATGTGAATTATTTCACAAACTAAATGGGAAACTCGGCTGATCAGGAGATAACAGTGGTCAGAAAAATATTTGGACCATTCTGCTTATGAGGTGCAGTACAATTTGTAGAAAGATTACATTCAGATCTACCGTGATACTCTGCTATGCTCGTCACTATATAAATATTATAAAATATTCATGGAACATGTATAATTGTGAATACCAGGTTGTATGGGCAAAGCACAATTTGTAGAAAGGTCGTATTTAGTGCCAAAATGATGCTCTGCTAGGCTATGCTAAATATCATGAAAGGTGCATGGCAAACCAGTTTTCTTTCTGCTTTTGAAAGTTTTGTGTTACATATGCGTGATCATTCCATATCAATTGTTTAGCGTAGATAGTGTGTATGCATTTTTTAATTGTGCTTTAAATGTGGAGCTGATTGAGCAATTATCTTTAAATTGTGACTTCACCACAGTATTGAGTGTGTTATATCTGGCATTAACCGTCCCTACATCGGTCAGTGAATACTTCAGTTTTCATTAGCTCTAGAATGGTATTAATCTGGGCCCGATTGTTCAAAACATCAGTTAGCTTAACGGACTGTTAAATCCTTAACTGAATGGTTAAAATCTCTGTTAAAACAGAGATTTTAACCATTCAGTTAAGGATTTAACAGTCCGTTAAGCTAACGGATGTTTTCAGCAACCGGGCCCTGTTGTGTTCTCTAGCTGTGGTATTTGTGTGCTTGCATATAGCATTTGTAGTTAAAAATTGACGGGGTCAGTGGAAGAAGGACTTAAGGACTTAGCCCCCTTCCACTTACCCCGTCTTGAGAACTAAATCCTGTTATGCCCCATTAAAAAATAATAAGATTAGTGCTGATCATATTACTTTTGGGGGTGGAGCTAAGTGAGTTTGGTGTGGAATGGACCTGGCACCAGGTCAGGATATTCTAATTTCAGGGCTAGTATATATTTTTCTGTAAATATTGAGTTCTGATTTGGGAATTTTCCTCGTTATGGACAAGTTAAATACGGGATAGTCCAACCCATTGTCCCGGCCTTAAATACCGTAACTGTTGATAGGCCGTTAAACACCAATAATCAATCATTAATCCACTGACCCCGTCAATTAGTTCTGTAAGTTCAGTTTGTCATTCTATCTTTAGACCAACATCAATGTTTAGAACCATATCTGACGGTATGATCTATATCTACAGTCAAGAAAATGTCGCCCTAGCCAGTGTTTCTACCAGACATTTGGAAAGCCTGCCACTTTTGTTTGTCATATTTCACTTTTCAGTAATGGCAGCATGACAATTTTATGCGGGTTCAGATGCTAAAATGTTTGTAAGATTGATCAAACTGTAAATAAATATCACTTGAATGTTGGAAAATAGATCAGCGCTCAATTTATTTATATTTCAGTTTAAGTATGAAATTTGTCATATCACATAACGTGTACACATTCCAAGGGGCCGTTTCACTAAACTTTGTACGATTAAAATGTCCATCAGTTTTAGTCGTACAAAGTTAGTGAAACGGGCCCCAGATCTGACCACATTTTGTACAGAGCAGCTAAAAACAAACGTACTATATAATAACGCATTTCCAATGGAAATGATTCTGAAGTGCTGTCAAAGCATGTTGTAAATTATTACAGCATGTTTTTGATGATAAAAATGGAAAATAGAAAATAAACAGCAGACAAAACAAATATTAAGATAGCGGTCTAAGTGTTAATTAGATCTGTATCAGTTTGCACACTCATTGATCCTGATACTGATCTTCAGCTTTCTTTAGAGATGTATGGAATGTTTTGTCCAATCAATTGTGCAAAGTGTAGGCCCTAATCAGACTGACGATGCACAGGCAGATCTTCGACTGTGCTTATTGCAAACTTTTTAAGCTCAGTTTTGTTGTGAAGGTACACATATGAGACGAGCCATGTGATTTTGTACCCGAGTAAATGTGTAATTTTTCATGAAAAATATTTACAGAAACTGATATGTTCTGTACAAAAGTCTTGACAAACTTTTTCAAAATTTACTATGGTTGTCCGGTTAGCGCAATCAATAACAAGCGCGCTTCTCACCAATGCGGCCCCGGGTTCGATCCCCGGCCGGGTCAGTATGTGAGGTTGTATGGTGGTCGCCAGATCGGACAAGTGGGTTTCCTCCTAGTACTCCGGTTTCTTCCCACATTAATGACCGCCCTTGCGCCTTCATCTGTGCCAACGAAAGCATTTGTAAAAGTGCTCTCGCTTGTTTGCAATTGTTGTAAAATAAACAAAGTTTAAACTTTTAAAAATTCACGATATATTCTATAACTATGGTAAACGGTCGAAAAGTTGACTAAATGATCTGAATCTTTTAATTTTCAACGTCATTTACCGAAAATATCGTAAACTCCATAAACATTTATCATGAGATAACGCACATCTTTTTAGGTACAAAATAACATGGCATGTCTCCTGTTATTGTTACTATGCTGGAGATGATCAACTTGTGATTTTACTTCACAATATAATCTACAACATTCCATGATTTTATAAATACTTTACACTTGCTCTCATGCCTGGTGCTGTAGATAATAAATTTGCCCTTTTTTTTTTTAGCTTATATTTAACGGCGGCACTGGCTCTATGACCTTGCATGCCGTCTCCCAAGAATGGGAGAAAGAACGGAGGTAGAGATTTTTGAGAGAAGCCGGTAATTCGTATTTACAGAGCAACTACGAATTATCGGTACCCATTTACAGCTGGGTGAACTGGAGCAGTGTGGATAAAGTGTCTTGCTCAAGGACTAAAATTTGCACTTTAAAATACGTTTGTAGTTCTTTTACCAATTTGGTGACGTATTTTTGTCGTAGCTTATTGTCTGGGGCTATTAACAAGCTTGTGCCCTGAATTTACTGATTAGATTCTACGTGTCTACTTGTGTAAACAATGTAGATCCGTATCCATGTAGTCCGATAAGTCAGTGACAATGTGTCGGATAATCAACTACATGTGGTGATGCTATTGTTGGCAATGCTTGCAGATAACGTTCTCAAATACAACATGATCCTACTGCTTTTGGGAGTGTAAAGTGATTCTGGTGTGGCGAGGACCTGGCATCAGATCAGGATTATTCTGATTTCTGAGCTGAATATTAACTGTATAGACAGTTTTTTTATTGTAAATATTCAGTTCTGATTTTGGGATTCCCTCCCCCCCCCCATTTGTACATGTACTTGTACAGGTAATATATGGGATTTAGTACTAAACCCATTGAGTGGGTGGTTGGTCGGGCAAACGCGATGGTGTATATTAACGGTGGGGTTCCTCCTTATAGGAATCACGATTTGCCTGGTTTGACCTCGGGTACGTTTTTATCTTTGGCTCTTTTTGTTACCTGGGAGTTGAATTGGGTTAATGCCTATTATAAAAGTAGTAAGATAATTACTGATCCTACTGCTTTTGGGAGGGGGGCCAAGTGATTCTGGTGTGGCGAGAAACTGGCATCAGATCAGGATCATTCTGATTTCAGGGCTGAATATATAGTTCTTTTATTGTAAATATTCAGTTTGATTTTGGGATTTTCCCCCCATTTGTACATGTACTTGAACATGTAATATATGGGATTTAGTACTAAACCCATTGACCCGGCCTTAAATGACCTTAGCTGTTGATAGGCCGTTAAACCCCAACAAACAACATGAACCATGTGTATTTTTAATAGCCTGCAATACCCTGAAAATTATTGAATTATTGGCCAGTGGATCGCCTGATCTGTTATCATGCAGGCTATTAAAGATATACATTGTATAAATTAATAGAATTGTATAGTTTATACTCTATTCAGCCAGTGTAGTGAATTCATGCTTATCATGTTATTTTATATATACATTGTATTAGTCAATCTAAGCCATTTCGCTCACGTTTTGGAGCTGAGCACAGATTTGTATGAAACAACCGAATTGTAGCAATTTTGTCTCGTGTACAATCACATGAACAATGTTTGCTAAATTGTATATTGCCATTAATCTTCAATGAAAACATGGGTTACTGTATTTGCAAATGAATTTTCTGGAACGCATTTTATAATTTACATAAAATCAATATTACTGCTTTTGTGAGAATGCTAGATTATATTTACACTAGATATATATGTATGTTATGTTGCCATTATATTGGTAACCTGGCAGCGGTAATCTGTCTGTCGATGTACGTGTTGTAGCTATCGTCATTTTGACTGAAGTATATATATATATATATATATATAGGCTGATCCAAGATACCAGTGACTTCAGTCAAAATGTTCCCCCAACAATAGTGCCGAGACAAAGCAGTGAGGCTTGTTACCTGCGTGTTGAGTTCTCTAGATGATCAGGATCTACACTGGTCGGAAATAATACATGGCCAGTTTTGTCAGATTGCGACACAAATGAGCTGACAAAATGGCGACCAGTGTAGGCCCAGATCAGCCTGCGCAGTCTGATCAAGGCCCACACTGTTCGCCATTCAGTCGCTGATGTTATTGTTGTCTTCATTGTTGCCATTCACAGAGTATAACCTGATCTGACTGTAGATGTGCATAAGAACCAGGAAATAAAATAGTGGTAACCATCACAAGGTACTTTAATGCCACCCAGCAGTGCAAATGCTATAAGGTGTATTTGGTCTATAGGCTTCTGGCATCTTGTGTCAACAGATACATAAATGGCTGTGACTGCAAAAATGGGGCTTATGCCACCAATCTACCCTCGTCTACTATCGTCCTGCAGTTGGATGAGGATCTATACTGTTTGTTACGAGAGTGCTGGCTGGTTTGTTGACAATGGCGAACGGTACAGCCCCTGATCAGACTGCTTGGTTGCCCATTAGCCCCATTTAACCAAGTCACATTCACATATGAAAGAAGCCATTTTTGTGATTTGCGGAATTGAATTGCACATTTGCTATTAAAATTTTGTCAAACTTTTAACTTGATTTACAGAAAATATCACAGTTTCTGTAAACAGGTTTCAATGAAAATCGCGCATCTTCTTGTAGGGAAAATACACATGGCTTGTCTCGTATAGAACTAGTCTCTGTGAAATATTTATTATTGTGCATCTCCAATATAAATCATTAACTTGGGTCAAGTGTCAAAATGCACATTTGGTCATATTAGACCAGTGTAGATCCAGATCATCAGTGTTCCATCCTGCCAGTAATGATGTCTCCTTGCTCAAATGGCAAACAGTGTAGATCATGATCAGACTGCACATATCTAGAATCTACACTTGTCACACACATCTTAACCCTTGCACTGCTGAATTAAATTTTGTCGTCTGCTGTGTATTTTGTATTTTTCATTTTTCTCGTCAAAAACATGCGTTGACAGCACTTTAGAATCATTTCCAATGGAAATGATTCTGAAGTGCTGTCAAACCATGTTTTTATTGAGAAAGAATGCAAAATATAAAGCAACAGAAGACATGTTCATTCCCATTCTAAGGGTTAAGATCAGTGTGTCGGTGTGAAATCCTTGATAGGAGGATGCATTGTAGCCATGAGCAGACATTGGAACTAATCGGAAGTCAACGTGACGTTGAGGATGACAATTGATGTGTTCATGAGTTCTAGCATTAGTTGTCTCGTGTCCTCACATAACCAGCTTTATTACACTACAACTGCTGCCTGGCTAACCTGAATTTTCTGTCCATAAAGCAGGGCCCTGCGTTACAGACAGGAAATTCGGGTTACTGCCTGGCCTATAGCGGATTTCACAAACATTTATAATTGCACTAATCTAACTAAGAGCACTCTGAGGGAGTAAATATTTATTTGCACTGAAGCGGGCGGTTTGTTGGGAGCATGCAAAGGGTAATTTAATGATGGGTTTCATCCTTACTGGAAGCCCTATATCCCAGATCTGTTCCTCATGTACATTTCTGGATTTCTGATACGTGAAAATTGAATCCAGTTATTTATAAAAGAAGTTAGATTAGTATTAATCCTATTACTTTCAGGGAGTAGAGCTAAGTGACTGGTGTAGTGAGGACCTGGCACCAGATCATGGTACTTTTTTTCAATTTAAATATTCCATTCTGATTTTGGGATTTTCCCCCAAATCAACAGGTTAAATGCAGGACCGAACCTGTTGGCCCGGCCTTAAACGATCGTAGCTGTTGATGGGCCGTAACACACTAATAAATGAAATCCTCAAAATGCACTTAGTTATATTTATGCACTTAGCAGTTTTGATGTCTGAGTGAGCTGCCTCTCCCACTTGGATCTTGTACATAGTCATTGCTTTTTGTTCTCAACAAATATTTTGATTACCGATGCCATTTGTATTGTGTTGCTTTTGTAGAATTTACGTGTTTGCTCTGCTATCTTACCGTTTTATTGATGCCAATATTCTCTGTGTAGGCTTTATGAATTTCTAGCACATGTACAAAAAAGCTTTTACATTTGCAGGTGCTCACTACTACAATATATGTGACGTGTCGTGAGAAATTTGGCATTGTGGAGGTATACTTGTATTAATGCTTTCAGTGGGTGGCAGGTGGGAGAATGCGATTGGTAATTTAACCCTTACTATGCTGAATTAAATTTTGTTGTCTACTGGAAATGTTTTATTTTCAATATTTCTCGATAAAAACCTGTTTTGGCAACGCATGAGAATCGTCTCCACTGGAGACGATTCTCATGTGCTGTCAAAACAGGTTTTTTTTTTAAGAATTAAGGCAAAAATGAAAAACAGCAGACGACAATTTTCGTCTCTCGCATAGTGAGGGTTATGAGGGTTAAAGATCGGGGTTCATCCTTACCGGAATTCTGACTGGAGACCTGGTTTTGCCCTCACATACGTCTGGCATTTTGTATGTGACAGTTGAATCTGGTTATACCCCTTATGCGAGTACAATGTATTATGATTATTCGTAATCCTATGTTAGGGGAAGGGGCCAAGTGACTTTGGTGTGGAATGGACCTGGCACCAGATCGGGTTATTCTAATTTCAGGGCTGAATATATTTTTTCTCTATGTAAATATTTTGTTCTGATTTTGGGATTCCCCCCCCCCCCCCAATCCTGCAATTAAAAATGAAACTGAACCTGTTTGCCCGGCCATACATGACCTTAGCTGTTGATAGGCCGTTAAACACCAATTAAGAAACAAACAAATTAACGCTTTCACTCATAAGTAGCATGTCCGTAAGTATTGTTTAGCTACTCCATTTGTCATAAAATGGATAATTTTGTGAAAAATCTGGAATTACCCACAAACAGTGCAGATCCTGATGAGACGGCTCTGTACCGTCTCATCTGGATCTACACTGTTTGCAAACATTTATATAGTGGTCTATGCTGTTGATAGGGCAACCACTATAGCTACTGAGAAATTGTAACACTTTCAACACCACATGCCTGTATAGTGGTATTGGCAAACAGTGTAGATCCAGATGAGCCGGCTCGTGACGAGCTGTCTCATCAGGATCTGCACTTTTTGCAAGTAATTTTCATATTTTTTAGAGCAATAACGCCCGCTTTTCATAAATGGACTAGTCTGAAAATAATTTTGTTATGATTGGATTGGATGCAAAATTAACATATAAAATTCCAATCCAGTTACTTAGGGGTGATAGGGTTAAATTGTGAGATGCACCAGGAATGCTTCACTGCATACATGGTGCATAGATGGTGCATAGTCTAGGCACTGGACAGACAGTGCAGATTCCCAAGCAGATATGGGGCTACACAGGTCACATTTAAGCTTTCATTCTCATGTCGCGTCATATATACATTTTGAATAAATACACATATATTTTACAGATTTCTGAAAATGTTAAAAAATTTCGACAAGTTTACCAATACATGTACATGTAGTGAAGTCATTTTTGGATGCAAAGTTTAAAATAAACAAAGTGTATTTTACAGTGATGTGCCTTTATTGATTAAATCCATATACATGACAAGCCCAGCATGCTATACATATAATGTGTGATTGCAGAAATGGGGCTTATGCAATATTGCAGCAAACAGTGTAGATTCATACGAGCCTGTGCATCTGCACAGTTTGATCAGGGTCTGCACTATTTAATCATTAAACATCGGTCTTGCTTCTAGCAAGCAAGCAATATAGATTCTTATTTCATTCCATGTCGTGGACGGCTGTTGGTTGGGAGCTGGTGAAGAGTAAATTTAAGGATGGGTTTCATCCTTATTGTAGTGGGTGGCAGGTGGGAGCACGTGATGGTTAATTTAATGATTGGGGTTCATCCTTACCGGAATCCCGACTGGAGACCTGGTTTGGCCCTCACATACGTCTTTGGCAATTTGTATGTTAGTTGAATCTGGTTATACCCCTTATGTGAGTATTACGAATCTACCCCTTATGTGAGTATTACGATATTCGTAATACTCACATAAGGGGAAGGGGCCTAGTGACTTGGTGTGGTATGGACCTGGCACCAGGTCGGGTTATTCTAATTTCAGGGCTGAATATAGTTGTTCTCGATGTAAATATTCCGTTAAGATTTTGGGATTTTCCCCCCAATGCAGCAGGTTAAAATGGGATCGAACCCGTTTGCCCGTACTTACATGACCTTAGCTGTTGATAGGCCGCTAATCACTAATAAACAAACCAACAAACATCCTTACTGGAATCCCGATATCCCTGCTTTGGCCCTTAGGTAAATTGTTGGCTTTCCTGTTACTTCTTGAGAGTTAAATCCAGTTATACCCATTATAAAAGTAGTAAGATTAAGTAAGTGACTGTTGTGTAGAGGGGATTAAGTAAGTGACTGTTATGTAGAGGGGTTGAGGTCGACTCGAAAATAGGGCTGATCGGCGCTTGGTAGAATTGTTTTTAGCTCACCTAAGCGAAGCTCATGTGAGCTATTGTTACCGCAATGTGTCGGTCGTCGTCCGTCGTCCGTGAACATGCTGTAGCAAATCTACAACGTACCACCCAACCCTTACCCCAAGGTCCACCGCACGCCCCTTAACGGTCAAGTTATATAATATTCATGTTTTTAGCGAAGCTTATGTGAGCTATTGTTACCGCAATCGTGTGTCCGTCGTCGTCCGTCAACATTTTCAAACGTCTTCTCGGTAACCATTGGGCCTATAGTCACCAAACTTTATGGTCATGGTCCTTAGGTAGGGGGATTACAAAATTGTTAAAATGACGTCATTACGGAATTAAAGATGGCCGCCGTCTAAAAATACCACAAATTCTTCAAAAATCTTTTTCTCAAGAACCGCCAACCGGATTTCGACAACACTTGGTAGCAATGATCGATGTACAATGCTCTTTCAAAGTTGTTGAAATGGTGACCCCAGGGTCAAAAATGGGCGTGGCCCGTGGTGTCAAATTGGGGTCAAATTTTATTTTTGACCGAATATGGTCATGTCGTATATCAAATAGAAGGTATCAACGAGGCAATCACTCCGGTGCATTTTTTTGTCGAAGTCAGATGGTTATGTCATCCAAGATGGCCGCCGAAATGTCAAAAGGTTCTTTTCTTAGAGATTTCAAAATTCTTCTTCACATGAACCACTTGGCCCATGATAGCCAAACTTAAAAGTTATGGTCCATGGGTGAAGCCTTTTCAGATTTGTAAAAATGGAGGTCATCGCTAATCCAAGATGGCCGACGTCTAAAAATATCATAAATTCTTAAAAAATCTTCTCATGAACCGCTAGCCAGATTTCGACGAAACTTGCTAGGAATGATCGATATACAATGCTCTTTGAAAGTTATTAAAATGGTGACCCCGGGGCCAAAAATGGGCGTGGCCCGTGTTTTTTTTTATTTTGACCGAATATTTTGACCGAATATGGTCATGTTATATATCAAATCAAAGGTATGAACTAGGCGATCACTCTGGTGCATTTATTGTCAACATTGGATGGTTATGTCATCCAAGATGGCCGCCGAAAGGTCAAAAGGTCATTCTTTTATCAGAGATTTCAAAATTCTTCTTCACATGAACCGCTTTGTTAAAATGGAGTTCATCGCTAATCCAAGATGGCCGCCGTCTACAGATAGCATACATTCTTAAAATATCTTCTCATGAACCGCTTGCCGGATTTCGACGAAACTTGGTAGGAATGATCGATGTACAATGCTCTTTCAAAGTTGTTAAAATGGTGACCCCGGGGTGAAAAATGGGCTTGGCCCGTGGGGACAAATTGGGGTCAAATTTTATTTTTGACCGAATATGGTCATGTCTATATCAAATCGAAGGTATCAAAGAGGCGATCGCTTTGGTACATTTTTTTGTCGAAATTGGATGGTCATGTCATCCAAGATGGCCGCCGAAATGTCAAAAGGTCATTCTTTTACTAGAGATTTAAAAAAAATTTTTTCACACGAACTGCTTGGCCCATGGTGGCCAATCTTCACAGTTATGGTCCATGGGTGAAGCCTTTTCATATTTGTTGAAACGGAGGTCGTCGCTAATAAGATGGCCGCCGTCTAAAAATAGCACAGATTATTAAAAAACCTTCTCATGAACCGCCAGCCAGATTTCGACGAAATTTGGTAGGAATGATCGATGTAGAATGCTCTTTCAAAGTTGTTAAAATGGTGACCCCGAGGTCAAAAATTGGCGTGGCCCGTTGGGTCACATTTTATTTTTGACCGAATATGCTCATGTCATATATCAAATTGAAGGTATCGATGAGGCGATTGCTCTGGTGCAATATTTGTCGGAATCGGATGATTATGTCATCCATGATGGCCGCCAATAGGTCCATTTATTCGAGATTTTGAACGTCTTTTTCTCAGGAACCACATGGCCGATGCTGGCCAAACTTCATAGTAAGTTAAGATCCTTGGGTGAAGCATTTTCAGATTTGGTAAAATGAGTCATCGCTTAAAACACATGAACTCAATGTCACATTCTCCTCGGGTGTTCATGGAGTCAGGTGAGCGAATTAGGGCCATCATGGCCCTCTTGTTTTAAAAATGTATTCATTCTATTGTCAATGTATATTGTTATATAATCTGAAAGGATAAAGAAACGCAGTGTAAACATTTGAGGTGATTTAAAGTGATGTGTTTGCTGTTATATACAATATTTTATATGAGTATTAAAAAAACATCTTTAGTCAACACATTACCAAAATTGCATTAGGTTTTGACCGATAATTCTTTAGTAATTGAATCACAATTGACGGTACCTCTCAATATCGCACAGTGAAATCCACTGTTTTGTCCGTATCTCGTATGCCCCCCCCCCCACCCCCCTCGCGCATCTGTCACAGCCCTGATTCTCTTGTGCATGGAATTCATCAGTGCATTTATCCTTCTTATTGTGATATTGTTCCACTCTTCCAACAATGCATTCCTTAGTTGGTCGAGATTAGGGATATTCCGACACCCCCTTATCCTCGTGTCAAGTTCGTCCCACAGATGTTCGATTGGGGACAAATCGGGACTGTACGCTGGCTAGTCGAGTGGGTTAATGTTATGGTCAGCGAGAAAGTCTTGACAAACTCTGGCTACATGGGGCAACAACAACCGGGTGGAGGATTTCATCCCTATATCTTACGGCGGTTAAATTCCCGGCTACCACAATCAACGGTGACTTTACCCCGTGAGATATCCCTCCCCAGACCATAACCGAGTCGCCCCCAAACCTATCCCTCTCAAGAACGCAAGCGTCGGCGAAGCGTTCCCCACGACGTCGACCGTCCGGACGAAAAAGAGTGAACCGGGACTCGTCTGTGAAAAAGACTTGTCTCCATTACCTCATTGGAAATCGTCTGGGAGCATGTGCCGCCAACCAAGCCATACGACGCGCGCGACGTGCACGAGTGAGAGGCAGACCAACGTAGGGACGACGTGCTCGCAGACCAACCTCGCGCAATCGATTTCTTACAGTTTTGGGGTGAATGTGGCGATTATGATTGCCTACCGTGTTAATAGCGGTTTCAGTGGCAGTAACGTGGCGATTACGTAGGTGGGCGAGACGAATAGCCCTGTCTTGACGTCGCGACGTTACGCGCGGACGTCCAGATCTCGGTCGGTCGGCAACCCTTCCGGTCTCTCTCAGACGACGGACAAGACGTTCTATGGTGGAAACATTCACACCGAACTGCATAGCAACCTGCTGTTGCGTTTGACCTTGCATTAGCAATTAAATAGCCTGAACTTCTATCAGACGTACTATGATTGTGAGAGCTATACATTCAGTGTAAATAGCGGAAAACGATGTGTATACCTCAAGCGTATCAAGTGGTATGACAAAATGTTTTGACGAACTTATCATCGTCATGCTGCACGTGTTTTTGGCTTTTTATCACTTTCTCTATGTGGTACGGTGCATTACATGGTTGAGTAACTTTAGGCACCGGTTTGGGTGCCAAGATAGTCGCCTGACCGGTTTTCATAATTTTAGGCCAAGCATTTAAATAATTATTGCGTATATTGTTACCCTGCGTTTCTTTATCCTTTCAGTATACATTGACAATAGAATGAATACATTAAGCACAAATCTACATGTTTACAAAAGTATAATACACTATCCTATGAACATGCCGATCGCCTGTGATGGAGGACATGTGCTTCGCAGTGGTTTGTTATGCACATCGCTGGCTTGTGATAATGTACACGTATGGTGGCTGTAGGCAAACTACTATAGAAGATACAAGCTCAAACAAAAACTTCAACCAGGGGACATACCTATGTAAATATTGTAATTGTAGGTCAAGATCACACAATGGGCATTTGATTCACAGTGGGTTGCGGTGCATATCACTGGCTCATGATAGTATGCAAGTATGGTGGCTGTATGCCGATTATTGAAGATACAAGCTCAAACAAAACCTTCAACATTGCGGCGGACGAAACGGAATGGACAGACCGCCGGACGGATGAACGGACAAGTGTAACGCTAATTGCCTCCTCCAATATTGTGGAGGGGCTTACAAATAACGAATTTCACATTTCTCCTTACTGGTACATTTGTATGCCCCACCACGATAGTGGAGGGGGCATTTAGTGTTGCCCTTGTCTGTCCGTCCATCCCGTCTGTCCCATCCGTCCGTAAGTGATACGGTTCAGTGTTTTGTTTGAGCTTGTATCTTCAATAGTATTGGTCCTACGATCACTCTACTTGCACACTATCATGATTCAGTGATGCGCACCGCAGCCCATTATGAATCAGATGACCTTGATGTCGCCTTGACATACAATTGCCATATTTACATAGTTATTTCCCTTGATCTCAATGTTAAAGTATATGTTTGAGCTTGTATCTTCACTAGTATTGGACTATTTTAGGCATACAGCCACCATACTTGCACACTCTCATGAGCTAGTAATGTGCACCGCCACAAACCACTCTGAAACAAATGATCTTCATGTGACCTTGACCTACAATTGCCATATTTACATAATTATTTCCCTATAATTCCACATGTACTCTGAAAATTGTGTCATCCTTTGACGCCATTTACGGAAAATATGTAACTTTTGTAAACGTATTTCCTGAAATTACGCAGATGTCCGAAGGTACAAAATAACATGGCGTGTCTCATATATGCTTGTGTAAGGCATATTCTGTATTAATTGCATAACATTTGTTTGTGCAGTGTAACAACACACTATTAACCCTTACACCGCTATCTTAATTTGTTGTCGTCTGCTGTTTATTTTCCATTTTTATCATCAAAAACATGGTTTGACAGCACGTTAGAATAATTTACAACATGGTTTGACAGCACTTCCGAATAATTTCCATTGGAAATGATTCTGAAGTGCTGTCAAACCATGTTTTTATTGAGAAATAAGGCATTATATAAAATCAACAGCAGACGACAATTGATGTGTGTAGTGGTCTAAGGGTTAACATACTACTCTATTGTAATGAATACATACATGCAAATAAGACATACATCACAGGGGCGTCTGATGAATAAGTTTAACATATTTGTAATTCATGTATAAAACAAACTGAATGTAAATGTTTTTCTGAAATTTTCTCATTTCTTATCAAAAGTGTATGTTGTTACCACTCAGTTGAACCGTCTCTGCGAGACGGTTCAATTGAGGGGTAACAACATACACGTTGTGTGGGTAGCGAGGGCACCCATCAAATTCGCCGGACCAATCTTACGATGCTTACGGCGCCCCTGTATCACACATGTCAGGTGGTCAGTAGCGCTCCAATATATGGTGCTGTCTGTATGTAATAAATGGTTCCGTTGATGTAATATTTAATATGTTACAGTCGAGATCACTTCAGAATAGCCATTACCTGTCTACAGCAGCCATTGGTTTGTTTTTCCCAATTACCACATAGATGACACTGGCAACAAAGGTCACCTGTGAACAAAGGCCAGATTTTTCTCTTCCCATGTCTGACCTTTATTCACAGGTTTGTCTGTAGTTGTTAAACTTGTTGACTGATTTCATTAGAAACTTGACACAGCATATTAAATCGTCACTCATGTACATTATAGAATCCTCTATGTCCTAACCCTTAGCATGCGGGAAAAGTCTTCCTCTGCTGTTGTTTCATATTTTGTCTTTTTATGTCCCGTGTGGGTGGTTGGTCGGGCGAACGCAACGGCGCAAACTAACGGTAGGGGTTCCTCCTTATTGCGTTCTGAAGTTGGGATTTACCCCCCTCGGACAGGTGGATACGGGACACGACCCCGTTGACCCGTCTGCGTGTAGACTCCCTGAGGCTTGTACCTCTATGTCAGAAAAGCGGACGTTAAACCCTATTCACTCACTCACTCACTCACTCACTCCTCCTTATTGCAATCACGATTTGCCTGGTTTGGCCCTCATGTACGTTTTTATATTTGGCTCTTGTTACCTGGGAGTTGAATTGGGCTATTGCCCATTATAAAAGTAGTAATATTATTACCGATCCTACTGCTTTTGGGTGGGAGGCGGCTTAGTGATTCTGGTGTGGCGAGTGACCATTCTTTTGTCGAGCCCGCTTGCCGAAAGCGAGACATAATGATCACAATAACGTCCGGTTGTCCGTGCGTCCGTGCTTCCGAAAAGTTTTTTAAAAATATCAAATGCCTCGGCGGGCTCGACATGCGGGCCCCGGCCATTTGGTTTTGTAATTAGATTACTGGTGTGGCGAGGACCTGTCATCAGATCAGGATTATTCTGATTTCATGGCTTATTGTAAATATTCAGTTCTGATTTTGGGATCCCCCGCCCCATTTGTACAGGTAATACATGGGTTTAGTACTAAACCCATTGACCAGGCCTTAAATGATCTTAGTTGTTGATAAGCCTCTAAACGCCAACAAACAAACATTTGTATGTCCCACCACGATAGTGGAGAGGGCATTTAGTGTTAACGTTATCCGTCCGTCCGTCCCGTCCGTCACACGGTTAAAGTTTTTCTTTGAGCTTGTATCTTCAATAGTATTAGGTATCCTTACACCATACTCATGAAGCCAGCTGTTAAATAAATACAACATATTCCCATATATATATGAACGCATACGTGACTAGATTGTGCACAGATGCCACATTTCTCCATGCACAACCACAGTATGTGCAGTGACCCGACAATACGAGGTATACAATGTTTGCTTACGGTGTAGACAAAGCAATCGGCTCATCTACGTTTACTGTTCCTCATTCCATTTGTGAAGTGTGCGATTGTTTGGGAGCATGCGAAGGGTAATTTAGCGATGGTTTCATCCTTACTGGAATCCCGATATCCATGGTTTGGCCCTCGGGTACATTTTTGTCTCGCCCACGATAGTGGAAAGTGAGACATAGCGGCCACAATTCCGGCGTCGTCGCAAGTGACTTTGGTGTGCTATGGACCTGGCACCATGTCGGGTTATACTAATTTCAAGGCTGAATGTATATTTTTTGCGATGTAACTCGGGGTTCAAGCTAGCCCTTGAAAATACGGAGAAGTTTTCACTAACAATTTGAGAAAATATGCAATTTTTCCCCAAAATTTCTGTTTTATATAGTGAAAAACTTCTCCCTCAACTCATAATAGGGCGAAGTCAGACAATTTAGGGAGAGAATTTCTCCCACTTCGCCCTGTAAACTAATCCCTGTAATAAATAAATTATTCTTTTCTGATTTTGGGATTTTCTTCCCAATGCAGCAGGTTAAATACGGGATCGACCCAGTTGACCCGGCCTTAAATGACCTTAGCTGTTGATATGAGCAATAACTCGAATCAATTCCGGCGGCGTCGTCGTCGTCATCAACAGTTTTGGACTTAAATTTCGGATGTAGGTTTAAATTTTGTATATCTCTTGATATCTCCCTATGTAAAACTTGCAATTGTAGGTCAGGGTCACATGGAGGTCATGTGCCTGCGGTGGTTTGCGGTGCACATCACTGGCTTGTGATAATGTGCAAGTATGGTGGCTGTAAGCCTAATACTATAGACTCTACAAGCTCAAACAAAAACTTTGACCAGGGGAAATACAATTGTAGGTTAAGGTCACACAATGGGCATTTGATTCATAATGGGTTGTGGTGTTTGTTTGTTTATTGGTGCTTAACGGCCTATCAACAGCTAATGTCATGTAAGGCCGGGCAAACGGGTTCAATCCCGTTTTAACCTGCTGCATTGGGGGGAAAATCCCAACAATCAGAACGGAATATTTACATCGAGAAAACATATATTCAGCCTTGAAAGTAGAATAACCTGACCTGGTGCCACGTCCATACCACACCAAGTCACTTGGCCCTTTCCCCTAGAATAAGATTACGAATAATCGCAATACTCGCATAAGGGGTATAACCAGATTCAACTATCACATACAAAATGCCAAAGACGTATGTGAGGGCCAAACCAAGTCTCCAGTCTGAATTCCAGTAAGGATGAACCCCGATCGTTAAATTACCCATCACATGCTCCCACGGGTTGTGGTGCATATCACTGGCTCATGACAGTATGCAAGTATGGTGGTTGTATGCAGATTATTGAAGATACAAGCTGAAACAAAACCTTCAACATTGTGGCGGAGGAAACGGGACGGACCGACGGACCGACGGACGGCACCGACGGACGGACGTACTAACATTTTGGGTTTATGGGCTATTTGTTCTTTAAAAGATCAAAGGAATAGCCTCTAAACTACAATAGGTTTAGGGGCTAACGGAATAAATATATTGCATTATATTGTCTTAGGCTCCTCCCCCTAGCCCATAAACCCCCAATGTTAGCCCTGATGGATGGACAAGGTTAACACTAATTGCCTCCTCAAATTTCGTGGTGGGGCTTAAAAATAACGAATTTCACATTTTCTTCTTACTGGTACATTTTTATGCCCCACCACGATAGTGGAGGGGGCATTTAGTGTTACCCTTGTCCGTCTTCCGTCCGTCCGTCCGTCCGTCCGTCCGTCCGTAAGTCATAAGGTTAACTGTTTTGAGCTTGTAACTTCAATAGTATTGGACCTACATAATGCCGTTGTTACTCAGATGAAGCTGAAGCAGGGATGTACTGTTCAGTGCATTTGGCTGCAAATGGGTTAGCCTTCCATTCATATGTGCAATATCTAGAAACTCCAATGATTGCAGACGTGAAAACGCATTATCTTCTATTACAGAGATCAAATTTCCACGTAAATAAAGTCTTTTCAGCCGCGGCAAACAATACCAATGGTTATGTGGTATGATACTTATGAAGTTTTCACTAAGCATCAGAATTTCCAGGTTTGGATACGTACTCACGGCTTGATTGTCTCGACACATTTTTGGTGGTTTCCGAGCTAATTCATTTTTATTTAGATACAGAATCTCCAGCTTGTGTAATCCACTAACTGTATATCCGGTGAGTATGTTAATGGTATTGTTAGTTAGTTCTAATCTCTGAAGGGTTATCAACTTTTCAAATGCGTGTTCGTTGAAAGATGTAAGTAGATTATCATTAAGTTTTAGCACTGTCAAATTAATATTTACTAAACCCTCAAAAAACTCTTTAGACATGTTGGCAATGTTCATTTCACTTAGTCGAAGTGAAAGGTCCTGTTTTGTTTGCAAGCTTTTGAAAGATAAGCTTAATGCTGTCTTGTTTATATTCACATTCCTACTCATATCGAGAACTGCTAAATTGTGCAATCCTGCAAATGCACTTGACGATACATTCTCTATACCGTTATTCTGGATGTAGAATTGCCTTAGTGATATTTTCCGTAGATTTTCGAATGTTGCTGTGGTGATGATTCTTATCCTATTACTATTAAATTGCACAGTGGTTGTGTTGAACGGCAAAGTGGGAATGAATGTCAGCTGCCTGTTTTCACAGTCGGCAGTTGTCTCCCTATAACAGCAATTACCCTCACCACAAACTGTAGCATGCTCCGGACATGATCGTTCATTCACTTTTGTCAAACAGATGGAACAAACACAAATTCCAAATATCCACGATAAAATCCAGGTAGTTCGACCATCCATGTTAACTGCTGAGTGGGATGTCTGTTTTGTTATTCAGTATTGCGTGGTTTTAAACTAACCAGGAAGTGTGTGCTTGTGTTACCCATTCGGATCCGGTTACGACTTTACATGACGGACTTCTCACAATATTTATGTTCCTTTTTGGTAGAAATAAATTAAGCAATGATACATTTACATTTAATCATCAAATATATGCAGTCGGTAGTTCTATATGAAATACGACATTTCGGGAAAAACAAATGATTACTCCCTCAAAGTATTTGCTAGATAAGTATACTTTGCAATTTTGATGAAATCGGCTACTGGTCCGACCATGAAAATAACTTATTTGGCATACAGGCCATATAGGTGGGACAGTTTGCGTAAACTGGTGCAGATAATGTTAGTAAGACATCAACGAAATATGAAAGCATTCCATTGAGAGAAAAGGAAATTACAAGACAATGTCAAGTACTTCACCTTGGAGTGATGCTACGGTGGTGCATTTGTCACAAGTAACACATCAGCTAAATATGAAATCATTACATGAAGCAAAACAGAAATTACAACAAAATTTTAAGTTTAATATGTTACTAACGGACGCAAAAAGAACTTGATTGGTAGGTACAATGATTTGTTGGCTGCTTGCTTGGTTGGTACAGTGGTTTGTTGGTTGATTGGTTGTTTGGTAGAGTGGTTGGTTGGTTGGTTGATACCGTGGGTTGTTTGCTGATTGGTTGGTTGCTACAGTGGTTTGTTGGTTCTTTGGTTGTTGGCTGGTACAGTGGTTTGTTGGTTGATTGGTTGGTACAGTGGTTTGTTGGTTGATTGGTTGGTTGGTACAGTGGTTTGTTGGTTGATTGGTTGGTTGGTACAGTGGTTTGATGGTTGCTTAGTTTGTTGGTACAGTGGTTTGTTGGTTGCTAGGTTGGTTGGTACAGTGGTTTGTTGGTTGATTGGTTAGTTGGTACAGTGGTTTGTTGGTTGCTTGGTTGGTTGGTACAGTGGTTTGTTGTTGATTGGTTGGTTTGTACAGTGGTTTGTTGGTTGCTTGATTGTTTGATAATTTTCAGCTACGGGTATTACAACCTTTGCGATCAGGGGCGCGTTTCACTAAACTTCGTACGACTACAATTATCGTAAGTGCAAACTTATGATAGTCTGTAAATTTCACATTAACAACGTTTTCTTGTGAAACAATTATTGGATTTACATATATTGTGCATAAGCTGCAGCCTATGCTCAATAGATGTAAATCCATCTTAGAAATGTCCAGTCTATCCTACTATCATATATTTGCACTTGCAAACATTTTAGTCGTACGAAGTTTAGTGAAATGGCCCCCTGGGCACATCTTGGTCAGCATGTTCATCCGCACAGTCTGACAAGTTCTGCAATGTTAATCATTCAATGAAACCATCTTGCATGTAACAAAACCCCAGATCAGCCTGCGCATCGGCACAGTCAGGGTTTGCACTGTTCATCATTCAGTCATTGAAACCCTCTGGCACGCATGTGACAAACAGCATAGATCATTAACTGGCTCAAGGAGAGTGTTAACCTATCAGGAGCTTGATTTGTCGCAATTCCCATGCGCACCGCACTTTCTTAACCATTTTACACCTAAGTAACTGGAATCGAATATTTCGTCGTCTTCTCAAAATATTGGTTATGTCCGTCAAAACTTTAGACGTACGTCCAAATATCGGTTATCTCATCAAACGTTAGTCGGATCTTCCGCAAACTTCACCAGTAGCTCGTTTACATTTATACATACGCATCCTGTGTCATTCATGTGACCATGACCTACTGTCCTTGAATTATAGTTTAGGTCCTTTAAAACTTGAACGTACGTCAACATTACAGCCGGATATTCGCTAAAGTTCATCAGCAGCTTCACCACATTGATAGCTAACCACCATGAGCCTGAGCCTGAGCCGAGTAATCTTGGTCCATTTCTAGTTGGTGAGACACTCAACGGCGATCGCCTTGTTGGCTTTCTGTTAACCGTTTCAACATCACAGGCCTGTACCATGTATTGGCAAACAGTGTATATCCAGATAAGCCGGCTCTTGACGAGCCGTCTCATCACGATCTGCACTTTTTGCAAGTAATTTTCATATTTTTGAGAACAAAAACACCCCCTTTTCATAAATGAACTATTCTGAAAACCCCTTTATGTGAATTTGTTGCAAAATTAACGTATCAAAATCCATTCCAGTTACTTAGGGGTGAAAGGGTTAACTTGAGAGTTGAATCTGGTAAATACCCATTATTCAAAATATTGGCCAAACTCCAAATATGGTCATTGTGTGAAGCATTATCTGATTTAATAAAATGGATTCGTCGCCCGGGGTGTCAAATGTTGGTCAAAATTAATTCTTCGCCGAATGTGTTAACGTTGTGTACCAAATCGAAGGTATTGACTTTTGTGTCACCCATGTTTGTGGAAAGTGAGCCATAGTGGTCACAATTATGGCGTCATATGCGTCTTCGTAGGCGCTAACAAGTTTGGACGTATATTCAAATGTTGCATGTCTCCGAGTACGTTAGTCCAATCATTATCAAACTTCATCAGTAGCTTCTGCACATTGATGGTTATACACACAGTGTCATCCAGGTGACCCTTATTACCTTGACGTTTGTAGGTGAGAAAATCGCCGGCT
Source organism: Conchocele bisecta (assembly GCA_029237695.1). Classification (NCBI taxonomy): domain Eukaryota; kingdom Metazoa; phylum Mollusca; class Bivalvia; order Lucinida; family Thyasiridae; genus Conchocele; species Conchocele bisecta. The sequence goes on along the minus strand of CM055267.1, from coordinate 17,721,543 downwards.
ATCGCCTTATTTTCTTCAAAATTGGTCATTAGGTCATCCAAGATGGCCATCGAACATGTCATTATTGTATTAGCAACTTTAACCCTCGTCTGCTCATGAACCACTGGGCCTATGGTCATGCAACTTCACAAACAAGGGGGCCATTTCACTAAACTTCGTACGACTAAACTGTTCGTAAGTGTAGTTATGATTGTAAATTTCACATTAACAATGTTTTCTTGAACCAATTATTGTATTTACATTTATTGATCATAGGCTGCGCTCAATAAATGTAAATCCATCAATTGGAATTTCCAGACGATCCTAAACGAACATTTTAGTCGTACGAAGTTTAGTGAAACGGACCCAAGGTCCTTCAACCATATTTCATGCACCAATGGGTGGATTTCGAGGAAATTCGGCACAAATGAGCACTAAACTTCGTACGACTAAAATGTTCGTAAGTGCAAATTTAGGATCGTCTGGAAATTTCAATTGATGGATTTACAATAAATGCTCAATATATATAAATCAAATAATTGTTTACAAGCAAACAGTGTTAATGTGATGATCCTAATTTTGCACTTACGAATGTTTTAGTCGTACGAAGTTTAGTGAAACGGGCCCCTGGTGGCCTTCAAAATTGTCAAACATCGTGATTTCGGGGTAAAACTGGGAATGTACTGATGTTGTATATCAAATCGAAGGTATTGATGAGTCAATCGCTATATCGCCATTTGTATGCAAATTTTGTCATCCAAGATGGCGGCCAGGCCAAAAGGTAAATATGTCATTCTTGTATTAGCCCAGCCATAGACTCTGCTCTGGCCTACATATGAGTGACTCGAGCCCATTTGATCCTCATGTTGCCCATCCAATAGACACATATTATTTTTGAACAAAAGCATGTATGTAACAAATAGAATAACCACCGTCTTATCTTGGGTACAGACTATATTTCGCTTGACAGCCTGGGCCCGGTTGCTCAAAACATCCGTTAGCTTAACGGACTGTTAAATCCTTAACTGAATGGTTAAAATCTCTGTTTTAACAGAGATTTTAACCATTCAGTTAAGGATTTAACAGTCCGTTAAGCTAATTGATGTTTTGAGCAACCGGGCCCAGGTCACGTAATTAGCTCATAGCTAGCTCACTTGTGCGTCAACAAAATTACGTCGTGTGAAATATATTATGTGTTCAACAAAGGTTGTTGGCACAGAGTCCCGCAGAGGGATGTAGCATTTTTTTTATTCATTTGTTCCCACGAAATAACAAGTCGTTCCCTCAATTTAGCAATTCGTTCCCACGAATTAATAATTCGTTTCCTCAATTCGTGGGAACGAATTGTTAATTCGTTGGAATGAATTGTTAATTCGAGGGAACGAATTGTTATATCGTGGGAACGAATTGTTAATTCGAGGGAACAAATTGTTAAATTAAGGGAACGAATTGTTATTTCGTGGGAACGAATTAATGAAAAAAATCCATGTCCCCTGCGGGGCTCTGTATGTTGGTTATTCTCTATGCAGTTACTTCTATTATTGGCATCAAAGAGTGTGACTTATTCACCGGATGAGAGAGCATTTCATTATGAAGCCATTATCCCCATACATTATGACATAGGCATCGATCCAAGACATTACTGTTGGCTCTATAATCATAACGACAGGATCTATACCGATATCTGGGTCGTAAATCCATAAGTGGCTTCCTGTTCGCCAGCCCTGCAATGCAACTTGCTAAACTGTTAGTCTGTCATTTACTTGTGCTGCTGTATGTTCTCTTCTTTTATAGAAAGTTCAATTTTAATGCTGACCCGAACCATTTTAATAATAACCCAAACAATTTTAATGCCGACCCGAACCATTTTAATAATAACCCAAACAATTTTAATGCCGACCCGAACCATTTTAATGCTTACCCAAACAATTGTAATGATGACCCGAACAATTTTAATGCTGACCTGAACCATTTTAATGCTGACCTGAACCATTTTAATGACCCAACGAATTTAACATTACAACGTTGACTTAGTATTTTTTCGTCTGCTGTTATTTTTTTATTTTCCATTTTTCTCACAAGAAAAACATGTTTTGACAACACTTTAGAATCATTTCCTGTTGGAAATAATTATAAAATGTTGTCAAAGCATGTTTTATTAAGAATGAAGACAATATAAAACAACAGCAGACGACAAGTATTGTTTCCCGACATTCTAACGGTTAAAGACCGACACCGTCTCCCAGATACAAGTATGCGTAGAAAGTGATGAAACACATAAGTAAAAACTCGTGATACTTTGAGCATGGTTCGTCCGCCGCTTGTACGGGGAGATAATCCATCAGTTTAGGGCGTATTATCGACTGACCAATGAATGACCTGAAAACGACATAGCTACGGGACTTGTGAATGTATGAGCGGCTTTTTCCATAGCCGACAGTATCAAATTTCTGGTGGCGGCATCCTAGTTGGATACTTGGCTGAATGGCGAATAGCGAAGACACTGATCAGACCGCTCAGACGCACAATCGCGTCTGGTATACACTGATCGCATACACATCATATCCGGTTTTATTTATGTACGGAACAATTGTATACATATTGGGTTTTATCCCGTCAACACAGTGCGTTTGTGCCGTGAAACATTTTTGATATCCTGTCAATACGACATAATCACTGCGTATGAATATGTGCGGTAGCTGGGGTTATTTTATTTCAGTTTAAAGCCAGTTGTAGGTGTTGACGGGGTAAATGGAATAGTAGGTTAGTGCCGTGAATGGGAAAACATATCTGGCGCGGCACGGAAACGGGACGTGCTCGGCAGAGCCTCGCCCATCCCGTTTCCTAAGCCTTGCTATATATGTTTTCTCATTCACGACACTAACCTACTATTCTCTATCTCTTCCCAGGAATAGTCCCGATGCCGCCAAGGAATCTACTACGTTTGTTATATATTATGGCACGTGGGCATACAAATGCACTGCGTGAAAACAACATAACCCATTGAGTTATACCACGTACATTAGAGATACAAATGTACAATTGGTGTTTCAGTGCAATCACCATTACGATATCTCTATATAGTCCATTTCTCTATGATAGTGCGTCGGTCTTATCCAGTCGATCATCAATTTGACCAGATGTTATGGTGTCATCTTTTTTTGCACATACCCTATAGTATCTATAGACGATTGCTAAGGTTTCATTCCAGTAAATCGAGTGGTCCTTAGTGTTCGAAAGTAGGACGTAATGAAGAAATAGTGCGACCATTTTGCTTGTTTTGAGCTAACTGTTTGTGATTACTGGTGAATTTCGGATTGGAATTATTAGAGTTACATATACATTTACTCCTACAACAAAACTATTGAGAGAATTTTTATTTTACTGCCTGTCACGGATTCATACGTCATATGACTTTATCATTCATTGATCCATTCTCGAGCGTCCGCATTTTTAATCAAGCGTGCCTTCTGAGTCATGGGAATTTCTTATATACTTGTTAACGCCTTGTTTTCCCCTCATATTTTACTGTCCACAAGCTGATTCATTATGAAAATGCTAGTCTGACAGAAAATATTCCATTATATATTACATGTATATGCATTTAAATAAATCCAGGTAGTACAGGTTTCTGTTAAATTATATAATGGAAATCAATGGTGGAATGTAACCTTAATGCCAGCAGTATCGTTGTTTGTCCACGAGCGATTCCGTTAGTTGATTGCGACCAGGCTGCGTGTTTGCCCTAAATTTATGGACGACTTTCTACCCTGACAAACGCAATTTCCTTATTTTCCCCGAAAACAAATGAGCTACGTATTGTCGGTGCTAGACATTTCCCAGACATTTTCTCGGGCCAGTTTGCGTTGTACGGCTAATGGAAGGCCATGTTATGTTCTTTGTTTTAGGCATTACCCAGCCTCGATTAAGTGATGTCTCGAGTTTGCATAGTAACCTGGTAACACGCCCCAAACATATTCAGGAAAGTATGGTAGGTGGACCGCTCGGGGAACAGTTCGTCTCTTCGCTCGGGACAGTTCGTCTTTATTCGTTACCTTCGCCCGCGTAGAGACGAACATGCTTACAGTTGTTTCACGGTTCGTCCGTATGTTACGAGGGAGATTTAATCCGCGAGCGTTTAGGCGTACTAAACCGTGATTCTCTGTCTGTAATCGCGTTCGGGTTTACGATTCGTTAAACATGGCGGATCACAGGCATTCGGCGCGTTTCGGCCCCTTTCATCGCGTATTAACTTTCTATATCTATTAACAAGGCCTTTCTAACTTTTGGTCGGACACGACACTCGTATTTTAATAACACATTCCGCCGATCTTATTAACGCCTAATGTGAACTATTTTGGCGGAAACGGCGGAGGAAAGAGAACGAATGTGCACATGTTCATTTGGCAATTATTGTTACCTAGGCTAAAAATACATAGTTTTATGGAACATATTTTATGCAAATAAATATCGGAATTACAGCCTCCATTTTCCTAGGTTCGGTCAATCAACCTCGTTACCAAATAACAAATGTAAATAATGTGTTTGATTGCTTTTAACGATCAATATTTTATTGGCCCGAAAGAAATTCATAATGATCCATTTGAGGAATTATCGTATATCCCTGACCCAAAACAAATACATAGAATGCATAGAAAATTAATTACAAGTTTAAACATCTTTATTCTTAGCTATGTTATCCGATGGTCGTGTTTCCGATCAAAGTTAGGTAGAAGGCCTTGGTTGTTCATTGCTAATACATATATAGTGAAAGAACCGATGAAAGCCGGAAAAACACGCCGAATGCCTGTGTGGGTGGAACCGCTCGGGACACATTGTCTCTTCGTTTTACTTCGCCCAAGTAGAGAACGAACATGTCACAGTTAGATCACGGTTTCGTCCGCAAAGTACGAGGAAATAATCCGCGAGCGTTAGCGTATAATCCCGAATTATATGTTCTGTAATAAGTCCCCCACCCTGTGTTACTGACAGGAGAATTCGGGTTGTTACGATCGTTACATGGGCGGACGAAACCTTGATCTAAACTGTTCAGCACATCCATCATGTCCATACATTTGTCCTCATATGCTTGTTAATGTAAATGCAGAAATCAAAATAGCCCTTTGTGTACAACCGAAGGCAACTCCTTTGATATTCGCCTTCTATGCAGTCGGAAAGAAACGAAGAGACGAATGTCCCTATTGAGCCACCAGTTTAGCATACGTCATGGGCATACATGTAGTTGCTTTCCAGATTAAGAGCTATACTACTGGGAAGTTGTTAAAATTAAAATTACTTACAAAAAGTGTAGATCCTGATGAGACGGCTCGTCATGAGCCGGCTCATCTGGATCTACACTGTTTGCCAATACCACTATACAGGTCTGTGGTGTTGAAAGGGTTAAAGGTGCTTGCCCGCTCAGTAGGCACAAAATGTTCTTTATATCAGAGACATCATCTGAGACATTTACAGGCAAAATAAACTTTCATGCACCATTACCCCACGTATTGATTGGCATTATTATACATTTTATATCAGACTTAAATTTCCACACTGATATCAGGGACGATAACCGTATTTCCTTAAAATCTTAACGTGCATTACTATTTATACTCTGTATTTATATTTTGATGTGCAAGGATCATGCTTTATAATCCGTCGAAAATATTATTTTTTTAGGTGACGCATTTAATTAGTATAACTAATTAAAAAAATACCATGCCTCATTTGCATATGAAAATAGCCTGATACCACCGCGAGTCACTATCGGTAAAATAAAAACTACTAAATGATTATATCTGTATAGCGGGCACTTGTAAATTTTAGAACTGGCGGAATAGTGACACAATTATACACTTATTTAATTCCTATAAAGAACATTGTGTGCCTACTGAGTGGGCATGTACCTTTAATGGCGTTTGGAGAATTCGCGCCAACTCACAGAATAATGGCGAATGTGACTGGATATGCCGCTTATGCTACATGTGACCAGTTTAGTCCCGTACTTGTTAGATCACTCTGGCTACCTTGTTACATCTCCAGACATGGAGGAATGGGATCTTATAAGACTAACACAATCTTCAATTGCACTGACTATTATACAGAATAGGTGTCAACCCACTCAATACCTTATTACAACCAGAAACATAGACTACTAGAATACAGGGGCCCGTTTCACTAAACTTCGTACGACCAAAATGTTCGTAAGTGAAAATCTAGGATCGTCTGGAAATTTCAATTGATGGATTTACATTTATTGAGCATAGGCTGCATATGCAGCCTATGCTCAATAAATGTAAATCCAATAATTGTTTACAAGAAATCCTTGTTAATGTACAGACTATCATAATGTTGCTCTTACGAACATTTTAGTCGTACGAAGTTTAGTGAAACGGCCTCCAATATTCTATGTTTCTGTTACAACTAACTCCGTAGCTGTTTATACATGGCTATATATATATATATATATATATATATATATATATATATATATCGCAAATTCCATATCTGTCGTACATATTGGTATTATGACACATTTACATAGAACAGCATGATAAGGGTCTGCATATATATATAATTGAACCGCGCCATGCGAAAACCGGGCTTAATGACAAAATTTTCAGTTTTTACTTTTTCGCGTATTCTGAATTGTACATCTTTTAAAAGCCATATGCTGCCAAAATTATCAATGTATCCCAATTATTTTTCATTTTAGAAGTATTTTTATGACGCGTGGTAAAAACTTATATGACGTTTTAGATCAATGACGTTGAAATTACGACGTTTTTATCAACGGCGTATGCAAGGGGTGTTGATAAAATACCCGGAGAAGTCCTATAGATTTGTCATCTTTTATCGCATGTCAACCAAATTTGGATATCTCGTAGCCTTTCCAAGTGTTTCCCATTAGGCCAAGACAAAGTATGAACATAATGTTTATTGCAGTTGCTATTAAAGGTACATGCCCACGCAGCAGGGTACACTGTACTACTACATTTTCATTTTCTGCCATGCCTTATATGAGCCATTTGTTTACCCACTAACGAGTTATTTTTAATTACGGCGCGTGTTAATTGGTGTTAAATCGCATTTTATATGCCGCGACCAGAAAGGGTATTTTCCGACCTTGTGCTATTTTTACCAACACGCGTCACGTGACACGGTCAATCATATCACATCTTTGACATGCGCAGTGAAGTATCGGAAGTTGAGAAGAAAAATCTCTGTTCGAGTCCAAATCTAAATCTCCACGTAACTCTTTCCTTTTGGTGATCTGCATGGTCGCCAATATTAACCACCCTCGCTCTGTACTGCCTGTCACTCTGACATTTCGCCTTTTTTTGGCCGACGCCTTTTCATACAATTTCCGTCCTGGACATTTCGACATGTTGATATTTTTGTTTACATATTGGGAAGCCTACTGGCGCGCATAGTATACTGCGCATGCGCACCGCAAGCCGTGATTTGAAAGTCGTCGTCCCCGCACATTATCAAAATAGACTGTTACCGCCGCGCGTCGCTAACAGTAAATTGATAATTAATAAATGATTATATTTGTATAGCGGGCACTCGTAATTTTTAGAACTGGTGGAATAGTGACATAATTATACACTTATTTAATTCCTATAAAGAACATTTTGTGCCTACTGCGTGGGCATGTACCTTTAATGTAACGTCATGTTTTGGATTGCGGCCCAAGTAACGTAATTTCGTATGAATAATTTTCAAATAAGGCAGAGTGTTGGCGTTTCCCTGTTGTTTGCTGCTGTCTGAAATAATTTTGGGGAATAATATCGACATTATTTGACATTTCGTATGCAACGACATATTTTAAAGTAGGAAGTAGGCCGCTTATAACATTAACTTAGGCCGCATGTAAAAAAACACGACGTCGGGCAGATTTGGTAGCGTGATACCTTATAATTGTCGCCGTGTGTCTTTCTTGAGGATCGCATTACCATCGCCTGATTCAGACATACATTAGTATGCAGTCAAGTGATAAGCTGATAATTTGATACTACAAATCGTGCGAAAAGCAACTTTATGACCATCAAATTTCCAATTAATTTCAAGACTTTTCGAAAACTCCACCGACCTCACTGTGTGTTTTGTGCATTATGCATTGCTTATACACAAACAATGAAGGAGCTGCATTGCAATCACTGATTCTGAATCAATTAGAGAGATGTTGATGCATTTGTTTTGCCAAATTCAATACAAACCCTGGATATATATGTCATTATATAGCTGCGTGTCTACCTCCATTTATGATAAAATGAGTGGCATTAAATGGCATATCATTCGCTAAATACTGGATAGAATTGTTCAAAAGTGTCTCAATTTACCAAGATAATAGATGATAATATCGTTGGCATACACTAAGTTGTTCATATTCAAGATTATTTAGGTTTCAAGGTGCAGTGTAAGCGAAGACTTCGCTGATATGTAGCCAGTTAAATCATGCGTTCACCATTTTGAATTCATAAGGATAACCGACGAAAAAGAGTGACACTGTCAAAGAACGACAGTTAGGCGACAATGCACAGCACCTGAAGCATTTCTAAGTCATTGATGCTGCGAGGAACTCGTGCAAGTATCCTTGCTATAATATTTTGTCACGACACCATGGCCATAACGTCAAACATGTATTCACGTTCAGTGACGTCACAAGTACGTTACCTCAAGCCATGACGTCATAATATGTGTACTAAGGTGCACGGCATCGCGTCTCATATTAGTGAAAGTTTCAGTAAGTTATAATTTTCCGTTTTCTGTTCATACTTAATGTTAACTGACACCAGTAAACGTAAATGGGAGGGCAAAATGTGAACGTTTACAGCGACGCTGCAAACGTCGTTTTTCCGACGTCATTTACCGCTTTTCATGACGTTGTGATTAAGCCCGGTTTTCGTATGGCGCGGCCCATATATATATATCTTGTTTATTAGCAACATGACTTGTGTTTCGCTGAATAAAGCTGAACTGCAAAGCCAATCGTCATATCGCGAAGGCTACACAGACACATCGGTGTACACAGATCGAACGACACATAAAACGCCCCATGTCTCGCGTTATAATAAACCATTGCATGTAAAAAGATGGACATTCAGTTGAAAAAAGGATGGTTTGATGTTTGAAAAACATGTAGATCCTGATCATTTTGGACGGTCACACAGTATGATCATTGGCCTCATACGTACGGTGACGACAGTACGACTACACTATTTTCTATGAATATTTAATTTTTTCTATGCGCACTTTTGTTTGGCATAATTTTTAATTATTTAAATATTAGTAGCTCCCATTGGCACTGCATCTTTAACCCTTTCAACACCACAGGCCTGTATAGTGGTATTGGCAAATAGTGTAGATCCAGATGAGCCGGCTCGTGACGAGCCGTCTCATCAGGATCTGCACTGTTTTGCAAGTACTTTTCACATATACCATTTTCATACATGGACTAGTCTGAAAACCATTTTGTGATTGGAATGGTCCGGAAATTAACACATACAAATCCATTCCAATTACTTGAAATGGTTAATTACACTTCCTGTTAATACTTATTTGTGTTTATTACACTCTTGAAAATTATTTGCACGGGTTTCGCTGTGAGAGAAAACCCGTAATCAACTCCTTACAAATAATACACCGTGAGGAGAACACCCGTAAGTGCGCGCCTGTTTTCTTGGAAACCACGAGCTACCATGCAACATGTTTAATTTTTATTACAGTGAAAATAAAGTTATTTGAAAATTTGGAAAGGGTCTCTACTAATTAAGAATGTTAATGTGATTGAACACATTCCAAACATACACTCAAATATATCTGGCTCATAGAAACAGCTGCGTAATTTGGATATCAACAAGTTTACATGACGTCACGGTGGAGCGCCATGGCGTAATGGTTAGTGTGTCGGACTACTGATCCAAGGGTCGTGGGTTCGAGCCTGACTAGCGGCGTGCGTTGTGTCCTTGAGCAAGACACTTTATCCACACTGCTCCAGTTCACCCAGCTGTAAATGGGTACCGATAATTCGTAGTTGCTCTGTAAATACGAATTACCGGCTTCTCTCAAAAATCTCTACCTCTACCTCCGTTCTTTCTCCCATTCTTGGGAGACGGCATGCAAGGTCCTAGAGCCAGTGCCGCCGTTAAATATAAGCTAAAAAAACATGACGTCACATTTGACGTCACACAACGTAACGTCAAAACGCGGGAATACCAGTCATTGTATAACTATTCATGCGCACATCACAATTCATTGATTATACACTCAAAAATAGACTAAATGTGCATATATATCCGCCGTGGAAGTGTAATAAATATGATATTCCATCGTACATGTTTGAATAGCGGAAATAATACACTCGTGTCCCTCGTGTATTATTTCCCGCTATTCAACATGTACGATGGAATATCCTCTATTTATTTGCAATTAGTCGAGAAATGCTGTTTTGGTACCGTATAGAGATTACCGTCTGTTCCACGTTTTTCTGCCAACGAACTTTTGGCTGTTAAACACATTAAATCTAAAAAATATTCAAATGTAAGTACTTTTTCACCAATAACAAAAAAGTCACCCTCCCTATATATTTGTTGTTTGTAGCAAATTACGATTTTATAGCGAAAAAAATAATTGGAAATTGACTCAGAAACATGGCTAGATAGCTTGCAAATGATGTAACTAAGAAAACAAGTTATATTTTGAAAATCGGTCCATAAATGAAAAATTACTTCAAAAACATCTATTTTTAGCCCCCATGTTAAATTCCCATAGGAAAATATTTTTTCGCAATAAAATAAATATTTGACGAAATTGCATCACATACAGATTTTTGGGGAGGGTAACATTTTTATTATTGATGAAAAAGTACATGTACTTACATTTACATATTTCTTGGATTTAAGGTGTTTAATGGCCAAATGTTCGTCGGCATCAAAGCGTGGAACAGACAGTAGCGTATTCTATGTCGTGTCGTGAATAGATCTCGGATTCGTGTATGCACGAGTGGAATGGTTAAATGTGGAGACTTTCTTGTGCGACAGGCCGACTAATCCCGTTTTTAATTTCCGAATACATGAATACAAATAACTCGGTTCCAATTGTGAAGCGAAGTGATAAAATGCGGCGCGTCATGCGCAACAAATAGGTTAACTTCAATATTTACTGTCTAATATGTGCATTACACGCACTAAACTCGATGACAACATGGGCGAACAATATTAACTCTCACCAACTTGTGTGTAGACGAAAACATTGAGTTATATTGGTGCCACATAAACGAGTCCCTCTTTCCACGTAGTGCTTGAAACACATGTGAGCAGGAAGTGGATTTATATAGATTGTCGTCATGGATAATCCTGGAACAGCAAATACTGACGCTGTGCATTCTCTACACAGTCGCTGTATCATGTAATTCGGCTATATTAAAGGTACATGCCCACTCGGTAGGCACAAAATGTTCTTTATAGGAATTAAATAAGTGTATAATTGTGTCACTATTCCACCAGTGTCCGCTATACATATATAATCATTTCGCAATATTTATCTTACTGATAGTGACGCGCGGTGGTATCAGGCTATTTTCATATGCAAATGAGGCATTGTATTTTTTAATTAATTATACTAATTAAATGCGTCACCTGAACAAATAATATTTTCGACAGATTATAAAGTATGACCATTGCACATCAAACAATACATACAGAGAATAAATAGTAATGTCAATTAACATTTTAAGGAAACACGGTTATAACGCCCCTGATATCAGTGTGGAAATTTTCGTTTAATGTATAATAATTCCAATCAATACGTGGGGTAATGGTGAATGAATGTTTATTTTGCCAGAAAATGTCTCAGATGATGGCTCTGATATAAAGAAAAGTGTGTGCCTACTGAGCGGGCAAGCACCTTTAACCCTTTCAACACCACATACCTGTATAGTGGTATTGTCAAATAGTGTAGATCCAGATGAGCCGGCTCGTGACGAGCCGTCTCATCAGGATCTGCACTTTTTGTAAGTAATTTTCATATTTTTTAGAACAAAAACACCCCATTTTCATAAATCTGAAAATCATTTTGTGACGGTTGGATTGGCTGTAAAATAGAATATCAAATTCCAATCCAGTTACTTAGGGGTGAAAGGGTTAACAAGCAAAGATTTAAAAAAAATATATTTCTTATTCGTATCTAATACAGTAAATTGATATATATGCATTTATACATACATGGGAGTCGGATCGCGTTAATATGGCGGGTGACTTTATTCAGCTGTCAGTTATACCATAATGTGAATCACCTGGGGCCCGTTTCACTAAACTTCGTACGACTAAAATGTTCGTAAGTGCAAATTTAGGATCGTCTGGAAATTTCAATTGATGGATTTACTTTTATTGAGCATAGGCTATGCTCAATAAATGTAAATCCAATAATTGTTTACAAGAAAACATTGTTAATGTGACATTTTCAGACTATCATAATTTCGCACTTACGAACATTTTAGTCGTAGGAAGTTTACACGAACGCATCAGTGAAATTAAACATATTACATTTCCAATAGACAACGTGTATGTCTCTGATGTTTCAGGGTATGGAAGCCAATTCCCACCCTTAACCCTTTCGTCCATACATATGACATTGATAGTTGCATGCTAAGTCGTGGGCGACTGGAGGCCGTTTCACTAAACTTCGTACGACTAAAATGTCCGTAAGTGCAAACTTATGATAGTCTGTAAATTTCACATTAGCAATGTTTTCTTGAAAACAATTATTGGATTTACATTTATTGAGCTTGCATATGCAGCCTACAGTGTATGCAAAATACATGTAAATCCATCAATTGAACTTTCCAGACGATCCTAAATTTGCACTTACGAACATTTTAGTCGTACGAAGTTTAGTGAAACGGCCCCTTGGTGTTAAAATACCCCATTCAATCGCCAAAATGTTTCTAAAGTGACATTTGGTATTATAGTAAGTACAGTATCTGGATCTGCAAGCAAACTGTGCCTGCGATCTCAAAACATTCGTAATATTGTCCACTCGCCGATAGGAAAGAGTGGATAAAGCGTTAGTCCATGTACGAACGTAACACCTTTCATTTTTCAATAACTGCTTCACAGAATATGATAATATTGGTCACACTGTTTGTCTAGGGATGGTGCTTTGTTTTGCACATACCTCACTGAGGACGTATGTTCACCTTGATTGTAAGGCAAAACTGTTAAAGTTGTTTTTATTGTTTTTATTATCAAGGTTGTCAGCAAGGGGATTAGCTTAACGATTCCATTGTTTGTTTTTATACAGGGCATTATTTAGATTATTCATATCTAGAAGCTAACTGACTGGGCCCGGTTGCTCAACGCTTCTGTTAGCTTAACAGACTGTTAAATCCTTAGCATTGCTAAGGATTTAACAGTCTGTTAAGCTAACAGAGGTTTTGAGCAACAGGGCCCTGGCTGATAAGGCGTGGATACGGTATGTACTCGCCTGACGTGACCCATCTGTAACTAGGCCAGACTTATGATAGGTTCATGCATGCCTCGCCGATCCCAAAACGCACACGAATCAGGACAAGTCCTTAGGGCCAGGCATTGGTTTTGATTTATCGGTTTCTGCCAATATCTGCGCTCATACAAACAATCTCGGAGGAAATCAGCGCATTTAATGGTGCCCTTTTTGCGGCTATCGGTTTTGCATATTGACTTCATATGAGACATGCCATGTGCTTTTGAACCTTCATACATCTGCGTAATTTCATGAAATACGTTTACAAAATGTACAATATTTTCCGTAAATGGCGTCAAAAGTTGACACAATTTTCGGAGTACGTGCGGAATTATATTCCGCATGTACTCTGAAAGTTTTGTCAGCTTTTGACATTATTTAGTAAAAATATTGTAAATTTTGTAAACGTATTTAATTAAATTACGCAGATGTCCGAAGGTACAAAATCACATGACGTGTCTCATATATTCTGTCAATGTTTATGACAAATCGTCGGATAGTTCTGTACATTGTATCTATATCGTGTTATTTATATACACTATTTCCCATAACATATTATATTAAGTAAAACATTATTTTACTATGTTACATGTAATTAGATATTCTACAATTAGACGACAAGACTACAATAGATAGTTGGGAGCTACATTGGTGTTTAGGATGACTAGGGGCAATTTGTCGCTTTGATCTACTCCGCGTAGAGACGAACCTTAAGATATATGACGCACAAAACAAATGACAATTTACCTGTTTATGAATACTCAAAGAAATGCTAAGAGTTAGTTATAGAGAATAGTAGGTTAGTGTCGTGAATGGGAAAAAATATCTGGCAAGGCTTAGGAAACGGGATGGGCGAGGCTCTGCCGAGTCCATCCCGTTTCCGTGCCGCGTCAGATATTTTTCCCATTCACGGCACAAGCCTACTATTCTATTTATCTCGTTAACACCTACACATAGCTTTACAATGCAATAACAATAACTCCAGCCACCGCACATATTCATACGCAGTGATTAGGTCGTATTGACAGGATACAAATGGTTCACGGCACATACGCACTGTGTTGACGGGATAAAAATGCATTGTAACTTTCACGAAGAATCGCATACCCTTATTTCGTATGATTTACGGGTTCCAGAATTTCGCAAACATTTTCCGTACTCGTTTTTGCAGCAAAATTAGATTAAATAGACCGTGACTGGAGAATGGTGCTTATTAAATGTGTAACCAGTATAGCGCCTAATCAAATACAGTGGAACCTCTCTAAACCGGACACTAAGACAACATTGTGATTTTATTTTTGATGAGTTTCTTGATCATTTACCTCAGATGTTAATGTACGTTCATGATACATTTCGAAATGGTCACATGCCTGATTTTCAGTGGAACCTCTGTAAACTGGACACCCTGGGGACCTCCCAGGGTGTCCGGTTTAGAGAGAGGTTTCATTGTAGCACCCCCCTGCCTAATAATGATGTATATTGCTTGTTAGAAACATGACGGATGCTTAATTGACGAAATTGCGAACAGTGCAGATCCTGATAAGACTGTGCGGATTCAGGCCTTAAAACCCATAAACCCATTTTCTCCAGTCACAGCCACAAATAATGATATGTTTGTTGCACCAATACTTCAGAAAACTCCATTGTGTGTTTTCAAGAAAGTTGTTGAAAGAAATATTCTTTAAAAATGTCGCCACACTTTGATAGCACGTGATTCGCACCATGGCGTATTACAACCGGCGTTTAATGTCAACATAACATAACATTGCCATGAACAACAAAAATGAATCGCCTCTAAAAGGCTATGATTATGGTAATAGGCATTAACAGGCGACTATTTTTGTTGTAATGGCAATTTACGTCCTGCTGGTTTCTAAACATAACTGGAAAATGTCGACCACTTGACCATCCATGTCGCACGTGATTCACCAGTGACTCCGTCGGTGTCAGATCGGCACATTCAGACGTAATATGAAACACGCCATGTGATTTTGTACCTTCGGACATCTACAACATTTAAAATAGTTTCCATAAATGGCGTCAAAAGTTGACAAAAGAGTACATGCGGAATTAGGAATTATATTCCGACTCTGAAAATATTGTCAACTTTTTTGCTTTAATTATGAAAACCTATTTCATGAAATTACGCAGATGTACGAAGGTACAAAATCACATGGCTTGTCTCATATTATTACTGGCTACCTAATGTAGACTCAATCATTCGATTCCTACCTTAGTACCCACCCGGGGGCCGTTTCACTAAACTTCTTACGACTAAAATGTTCGTAAGCGCAAATTTAGAATCGTCTGCAAATTTCAATTGATGGATTTTCATTTATTGAGCATAGGCTGCATATGCAGCCTATGCTCAATACATGTAAATACAACAATTGTTTACAAGAAAACATTGTTAATGTGAAATTTACAGACTATCATAATTTTGCACTTACGAACATTTTAGTCGTAGGAAGTTTAGTGAAACGGCCCCCTGGTCTCCCTGCTACGCCTCTTGATTTTCAACTTCGATTGTGTCCGCCTGTTGGTCTGTCCTCAAATGGGCTAGACAACTCCACATGTGTCCCGTTTCACGTTTGAGACACGCCATGTGATTTTTGAACCGTCGGACATACGTGTCTCAAGTGGGGTAGATTGTCATTTAATATGTGTTATTAAATCATATTTGAATGTATTTTTCTTGCTAACGGTCCTTTTGGCCCCAATCCAGTTGGCAATCCGCCCTCACAACCTGTGTCATGTACAGTGGGTCAGCGTGTAAGTGCACACACGAACGATGCGGCTGTGACTAGAGAATGGGGCTTATGGGTTTTACGACCAGTGTAGATCCGGAATGGCTTGTGCATCCGCACAGTCTGGTTGCCGTTTCACTAAACTTCGTACGACTAAAAAGTCCGTAAGTGCAACATTTAGGATCGTCTGGAAATTTCAAGTGAAGGATTTACATTTTTAATGTCAAATATACAATATTGCACTTACGAACATGTTAATGGTACGAAGTTTAGCGAAACGGGTCCCAAATCAGTATCTACAATGTTCGCAATGCAATCAGTGAAACATCCGTCATGCTTCTAACAAGTAATATAGATCGTTACCACACTACAGGAGTTGTGCTATTTGATAAGGAACTAGACTGGTCGCAAAACCCATTAGCCACATTTTCCCAGTCACGCCACAACTAACACTAATATGACGCAGGCTTGCGGACAAGTTGGACAATATGGACAAGTTGCGGACAATATGGACAAGTTGAACATTGGAGCTGTATATGAGTCTATTGTTTGAATATTTCACCACTGGTATTTTATTCAACGTCTCTGTGTTGCCTCTGGTGAACACACGTGTTGATATTGCTGCAACTGGTAACGATCAGGGGCCCTTTTCACTAAACTTCGTACGGCTAAAATGTTCGTAAGTACAAATTTAGGATCGTCTGGATATTTTAATTGATGGATTTACATGTATTGAGAATAGGCTGCATATGCAGCCTATGCTCAATAAATGTAAATACAATAGTTGCTTACAAGAAAACAATGTTAATGTTAAATATACAGACTATCATAATTTTGCACTTACGAACATTTTAGGCGTATGAAGTTTAGTGAAACGGGCCCCAGAACTGGGAACGAGATGTACACCATCCCCAAATTGTCAAAGTATCCTGTCTGTCTATCGGCAGCCCACACATTGTCTAACACGGTAGGCAAAATGCAACTTGGCAACACTTGGCAACACTTGGCAAGCCACGTTACACCGGTCGTGTCTCACCTGTGTACCTCTAACTGCCATATACACATGTCCAACGTCAAACCATACACACGGCAACCTCATTGAACCATGATCAGAAGGCACTGATATCAATGACGATCCATGACATGGCTGTATACCACGCTACATGATACGTTTTCATAGATCTCCGAGACCCGTTGCCTTTAATATAAGGCCGGCGACATGCAGATAAGGCAGTGATTCGGTCGTTAGACTACCAGAAGTCGATCTGCCTACCAACTTTATCTATCGTAAACGAGCAGAAATGAAGATACTTCTTGTCGCTTGCTTCCTTATTGGCGTCGTCTCTGTAAGTAAATCACCAAATTTACATTCATTACTGTTAGAGGAATATGCCATTCATTGGCGCTGTGAGACATATCAATTGAGCCGCCAGTCGGAAAAAGGATATTACTACATTAACGACCAGTGTGGTCCCTGATCTGATCAGGGCCCACGCTACTCGTCTTTCAGTTAATATACACGCGTCTGCCCCTGAATAACAATTGTGTCAATATCCGAGTTGATGGGCCCACACGGCGATCAAGGCGCAGTGCTGGTCATACCTGTTCTAAGACCCATTTCCTGATCCATCGCCCCGTTGTAATCTTACATTGTGTCTTATATATGTTCGTGTTATATATACATGACCTGAGTAAATACGCGAATTTGAATACCACATATGTATTAGAAATATATGGCTCACTCGCAACGCGAAATAGTGTAACTGCCAAATGTTATATCTGCTGGCAGCGCGAAACCGTATTCCTGCCACATATTATATATATGATCTACTGGCAATGCGAAACTGCATGTATTGCTACCACATATGATATATATGGTCTACTGGCAGCGCGAAACTGTATTCCTGCCACAAACTGTATTACTACCACATATTATATCTATGGTCTACTGGCAACGCGAAACTGTATTCATACCACATATACATATATGGTCTACTGGCAGCGCGAAACTATATTTCTGCCACATAGTATATCTATGGTACTAGCAACGCGAAACTGTATTCCTACCAAATAGTATATATATGGTCTACTGGCAACGCGAAACTGTATTCCAACCACATATTATATCTATGGTCTACTGGCAATTCTAAACTGTATTCCTACCACATATTATATATATGGTCTACTGGCAACGCGACACTGTATTCCTACCAAATATTATATATATGGTCTACTGGCAACGCGTAACTGTATTCCTACCACATATTATATATATGGTCTACTGGCAACGCGAAACTGTATTCCTGCCACATATTATATATATGGTATACTGGCAACGCGAAACTGTATTCCTGCCACATATTATATATATGGTCTACTGGCAACGCGAAACAGTATTCCTACCACATATTATATATATGGTCTACTGCAACGCGAAACTGTATTCCTGCCACATATTATATATATGGTCTACTGGCAACGCGAAACTGTATTCATACCACATTATTTATGGTCTACTCGCTTTACCAAATGTATTCCTACCACATATTATATATATATGGTCTACTGGCAACGCGAAATTGTATTCCTACCACATATTGTATATATGGTCTACTCGCTTCACCAACTGTATTCCTACCACATATTATATATATGGTCTACTCGCTTTACCAAATGTATTCCTAGCACATATTATATATATGGTCTACTCGCTTTACCAAATGTATTCCTACCACATATTATATATATGGCCTACTCGCTTTACCAAATGTATTCCTACCACATTTTCTCACTATGGGCTACTCGCAGTTCTTATTCTATCTATGGTATACCCACAGGGCCAGAACGCATTAATATCACATGTTCTATCACATACGCCATTCATCGCACAACAATATGTATTGTCTACTCGCAGTACTACAGCGGGATCTCTCTAAACCAATAAAACACATGTGGTCTTGATGAGTTTCTTGGTCATTTATCACAGGTGATAATATCTGTTCGTGATTGCATAGCACACAGCTATGACTTGGAATAATCAAACGCCGGATTTACAGTGAAACCTCGCTAAATCGGACACCCTGGGGACCTCCCAGGGTGTCCGGTTTAGCGAGGTTTCACTGTAGAAATATTCCTACCACATTACATGGTCCACCCTCAGTGCCAGATGAGTACACCGACGCCGGTCGTGTGTTTCAGCGACTCGGAATGCCAGGCGGACGAATGCTGCTACAAGAAGCACGAATTGCTGGCCAGCAAGCGACAGACGTTTGAGGGATACCCGCTCCCCACGCCCAAGGATTACTCCCATGTTAAAGGTACATGCCCAATCAGTAGACACAAAATGTTCTTTATATGAATTAAATAAGTGTATACTTGTGTCACTACTGTACCAGTTCTAAAGATTAAGAGAGCCCGCTATACAGATATAATAATTTAGTAATATTTATTTTACTGATAGTGACGCGCGGTGGTATCAGGTTATTTTCATATGCAAATGAGGTATGCTATTTTTTTTATTATTTATACTAATTAAATGCGTCATCTGAAAATAATATTTTCGACATATTATAAAGTATGATCATTGCACATCAAAAAATAAACACAGAGAGTAAATAGTAATATCCGTTCACATTTTAAGGAAACACGGTTATCGCCCCTGATATCGGTGTGGAATTTTACGTCCGATATAAAATGCATATTAATGCCAATCAATGGTAAATTAATGTTTATTTTGCCAGACAATGTCTCAGATGATGACTCTGATATAAAGAACATGTTGTGCCTACTGAGTGGGCATGTACCTTTAAAGGTGACGACAGCTTTTGTCCATTGTCAACATCATGCAAAACTAACACATGGTTCTAACGTTTCTAATTTGAGTTTACTTCTCGTGTGCATTAGGACTGACGATCATAGAATATATCGTACGTGGGTGGGGTGGCGTGTTGAATGATCCGTTATTAGTAAGTCCTAGGTTCGGCTTTTTTTGCACATGTGCGTAGGTGAAGTAGAACCATTCGAAGCCAGACAGCAAGTTATTACACATGGTCATCAAGTACAATCTGACACTGGGAACACAATTTTCGTTTTCTGTATCGGTTTCCTTAGTGTGGTTGTGCCTGTTTGGAAATTTAACTGAAGACATGTAATGATATGTCAATCTCAGTGACAATCGAGATTGTATATGGGCTTGGATATGGTATAACAGTGAAACCTCTCTAAACCGGACACCCTGGGAGTTCCCCAGGGTGTCCGATTGAGAGATGTTCCACTGTAATTTTACCATTCTGAGGCATTTTCGTGTGTTTGAAATCAGAAACATACATTCACACCCGAGCTAAATGACCAATAAGGTGTCAGGTGTTTCCTCAGTGTCCGGTTTAGAGAGGTTCCACTGTACCACCCTTATCGTATCGCCGTTTTTCACAAATATTGATTTCGAAAATCGGAACTTCCGCGTGAGTTCTGAAGTTTGTGTCAACTTTCGACGTGATTTACGGAAAATATTGCATTTTCCAGAAATCAATATCGGCGAACCACGGATATACAATAATGAGTGAATTCCAGGGCTATGCGCCTATCGCATACGTGGCCATGACTGGAGAAATGGGACTTATGGGATTGGTGGCAAGTGTAGCTCGTGATCAAATAGCACACTCCTGCAGCATGATGACCATCTGTTAGACGCGTGCCATGTGTTTCATGGATGACATCGCGAACAGTGCAGATCCCGATCAGACTGTGCGGATGCACAGGCTGATCTGGATCTACACTAATCGCAAAACCCTCTAAAAAAAAGTCTCTACCCGTGCAGGCGTATGCGAGGCGTACAAGGTAGCGGGTGACGTGTGCAGCAACTACGACAAACCGAACGGGCACTGCAGCTGCAACTCGCACCTCGGTCTCTCGTGCAACTTCGACCAGGATCACAGAGTCACCGCCAAGGTCTTCTTCCCTGGTATGCCCACCTGGGGCAAATGTGCCGCCTAGCACAATGGTGTTGCCTGATGGTGGAGTCTGTGACACTCCTTGACTTATTGAGGTTTTATTGTGCGTATCCGCTGGTATAAAGCTGGTGGCAAATGTATCGTCTAATGTCGTTATATTGCCTGATATTACAGTCTGTGCACGGGACAGTGGGCGGCTAGCTTTAAAAAGGGGGTGGACGATTTTCTATATACTTCACTACCGACCCTGCAAGTTACACCAGTGTGTCTTGAAAAATAGGTTTATGAATATTTCTTGACTTTGGGAGGCTTGACTAGGTGTATTTCATAATTCTACGAAACTGAATGTTAGCTCCGGTTGATTTTGACATCTTGGAAAATGGCGCATGCTATGCTGTCTCGCCGGTACGGTTTCGCGTCAGAATTTAAGGTATTTCTCGGGAATTTGTAGCGAAAATTTGAGATGGTTATGACCCCGCTTTGGAATCATGTTCAGGGAATGGTGTGGTGTTACAAGTGATACAATACATAACAAAGTCTCTGTGCCTCATGTTTTCATGAAAAAAAATCCAACAAATTCAGTCGTGTTGAAATGTCTGGCCAACAATAGGTGGGTGGGGTAACTTTGCAACATATTAATTAAACACATCTAATGCGGTTACTGCATTTGTATTGTGGCGCGAGATTTGTACTTCATTTGCGAATATTTTTCAATATTTGTCGCAAGTGCCTCCTTAACTGATTGTGAGAGGCGATGATTTTTATAAGACACCCGCCGCTCTTAGAAAAGCAGTCAATTTTGGCTATTTTCAACCGTCCCGTGACGCCATGACTTATTGAGGTTTTATAGTGTATCCGCTGGTATAAAGCTGGTGGCAAATGTATCGTCTAGTGTCGTTATATTGCCTGATATTACAGTCTGTGACACGCCATGACTTATTGAGATTGTATAGTTTTATAGACTGTAATATCAGGCAATATAACGACATTAGGCACGCTATGACTTACTGTAATTAAAGCTCCTGGTTAGCTGGGGGAAAATGCACCGTCTAGTGTCGTTATATTGATGGATATTGCAGTCTGTGACACGTTATTGAGGTGATAAATGAAGCTCCTGGTTAGCTGGGGAAAATGTACAATCTAGTGTCGTTATATTCCGACTAGTCATCCGCCACGACACACCAGGGAATATTGAGCTTTCAACCAGTGTAGACTTGGATACCGCTAGTTGCGGAAACGTAACTCTTCACAAACTCCCTATCGGGACAATATTCTTTCTGAGTTTCGTGTCTGCTACATGTAGCATACTGATATCGAACATAGTCTCGTCTTCGTTAGTGGCATCACGCATGGTTCTTCATATCAGTTTAATGAACAGTGTAGACCCTGATCAGACGGCGCGAAAGCGGATGCTGATCTGGGTCTACTCTGGTCACAAAACCAGTACAGCCATGTGTGTTATGTCCCTGTTATTGCGATTGAAATGCGCGTAAGTATAATCATATATAAATTAGTTACACCGTTTTCTATCAGTAAATAAATACAATTGTGTATGTGTATACTGATACATTAATTATAAACTATATGTTGCGCATGCGCATTAGCACTACCGGCAACAACAACAAAATAAAACACGTAAGATATGTGTCATTTCGATTCTATATTTACAGTAATTCACCTGCAACTACGGCACGACTAGCTACAATAATTTGCCTCCGATATGTTATCTACGGCTACAATTTGACCCATACAAAAAATGTAGCAACCAAAGTGCATACCCAAACCTGTTGCATTTAGTAAATTTAGTAAACTGTATATTTTATACCTTTAAACAAATAATCTTTGATGTAGAACTAGTAAATTGCTAAAAATAATTGAACAGGAAAATCATTTTCCCATGGAAGCCATAGTTATTCTGGTTGTTGTCCAACATTCAACTTAACGGAATGAAGCTTTCAAATCTACAAGATATCCATGTAAATGTCAGATAAGCATCTTTACACGGTAAAATAACAAATTCTGCATGTGTTTGTTCTTTATTAATAATGTATTGATACAGCTTTGACCGTTTTATATCGCTAACATATCAAACACGCCGGATAACCGATTGCAAAAATCACTTTTCCATGTGTTACATTAAAGAGATGGGGTTATTTTAAATTGTTACCCTCGCGAGAGGTATGGAGCGGGGTAGCAATTTTGTTTCTACTGCACGACGTGATTTGCGAAGTGAGAGAGCGTAATGAAATTGCAGATTTCATGTTTTTATTCGTGCGAACACAAATAATATGTACATTTGTATGTCCTGATACTCGGTAATGGCGTGATAAATAATGTAATCAGTGATCATATATATATATCTAGAGCTTAGTTTATTTTCGCCTCACCACCTGTACAGCACTTCATTTATACAGGATATGGGATCACGTTGTCTATTATTTTGTCTAGAGTAATGGCAGCGCCCATGAGGTCTCAGGTAAGTCTTATTTTTCATCAATACGACTGCAGTTTTCCTTTTAATGGTGGCCGTGTTCCACCGTTAACACTACGAGTCCGCCAATACCATGCAAATTTAGCAGCATTACTTATGTAGTCTGAACACTCTGCAGATAAATTTGAGTCGGACGGAATCGAACGTTGTTTAAACTTGGTCCGAGTCAATTTCTCTGCAGAATGTTTCAAGTCCAGTTAATTGCCTAAAGCGGTGCAATTTGATCGTTAACGTTGTTGATTGCGATCAACGATATACGGCGATTTATTAAATATTCTGGGCTTCGGCATTTAATAGAATCTGTCGTAAGTCATTGGTCGTTTTTCATGGTAACTCTCGGGTTATACTCGAGTAACCCGATTATCAGAGGAACAACCAGAGTCGTTGCTCGAGTTCAAGTCGAGTTGGCACCCTAGTAACCCACGTTCTAGTGGTCCTCGTGTTATCCGGCTACCCGGGAGTTACAACGAAACACGCCCATTAATAATACCGCACTTCCTAGCTAGGCAGAGATGACTGGTCGTGACAAAAAGGATCAGGGCAGCATTTAATCGGCCTGCACATTCAGTTCAGGACCTGAAATGTTCGTCCCCGACAGCTATTCATGATGAATACTATAGTGAAATAGTAAACCCATATCAAGTTGCAGGAGTCTGCAAGTTGATCAAACGTGATATAACTTATTTATCACATTCTCATGTACATACCACAGCATAGGCGGCGGAAGCCGAACATTATTGGGGGGGGGGGGGGCCCAATGTTGAGGGCCCGAAGGGCCGGATAGCGCTAGGGGGCCCCCCGGAAATTTTTGAAATCCAAGTGGTGTGAAACGCCATTTCCTGCATTCTCAGCAAAGTTTGAGCACATTCTATATATATTAGAATAAAAAATCCAAAATTTACAGAATTATTGGCCTAGGCCTAGGCCCAGGCCCCCCCCACGCCCCCCACCCCCCCGTTTCCGCCGCCCCTGCACAGGCGATTCTAGCGTGTCTTGGATGGTTAATTATTGTTTGTATATACATAAAACACCTTTCTAAACAATGTACAAAACAATTCAAATGTGCCCGGGTGTAAATATAATAGTACTTAGAAAGGTACAAAACTCCCATTCGCCACCATTGTAACGAAAACTCACACAGTGTAGACAATTGGAACTCGCCTATGCAACGCATTCAGCGTGTCGTAACTGCTGTTTGGGGTGAATTTTCGACATAAAGTTTACAGTTACCAATACATTAACATAAATCTCAAAGATTTCGAGTGTAAACTGTACTAAAAACGCGTCTCACTAACCTAAATCCGCTTTTCAAAACCAGGCAAATCGAGACTCCTATGAGGAACACCTACACTAATTTACGCCGTCGCGTTCGCCCGATCAACCACCCACTGGATTGGCTGTGTCTGAGCTGAAGCGCAGCTCAGGCTCAGCCAATCAAGCTGCTTGACTTCAAGCAAAATACTCAAGTATTTTGAAATAAACAAAATAATACGATTAGCACAGGCGGTAGTGTAGGACGGCGCCAATGGCGATGCTCGATTTGCCACACACCGGGACGTTGCGTCACGGTTGCCGGAGTACGGGATCCGAATTCTAGTCGTGTTGCTGCCGTATTACCAGCCGACTGGAAATCACTACTCGGTGTTTCTGCCTGCTCTACAAGATTAACATAATCCGCCGCCTGATTGTTTCTGTGATTTACAAATGAGACGAACCATGTGATTTTGTACCGAAGAAGACGTGTGATTTGTCGTGAAATATATTTACAGAAACTGTGATATTTTCGGTAAATTACTTTCAAAGTTGACGAAATTTTCATAGCAAATTGGCTCTAACCATTTAGTCAACTTTCGACGTCATTTACGGTAAATATCCTAAATTTTGTAAATATGTTTCATGAGGTATCTTCGGGTATCTTCGGGTGTATTCTTAACCCGAAATTTATGTCTGAAACACATTCGGGTTAGCATCTTCTTAGATACAAAATCACATGGTTTGTTGCAAATTGGAACGGTCTGTGGGCAAACGTACGCTATACATGTACATGTATGTGTACGTGGTCAGCAACAAAAATACGATTGTGCGAAAATATATGAGTATATGAGGCAAGGGATTTTGATGAAATATGGCGCAGCAAACGCGTCTTCATGAGCTGCATTTGGTGGTCCCGGGAGAGTTCGGCACATACTTATGTCGTTTTTGTGAAGAATCGATTTCCGTGTCAGTAGACACGGAAATCGATTCATCGCAAAAACGACAGAAGTTTCGACCAAATTACCCAGACCACCAAATGCAGCTTAACAAGACTCGTTTGATGCGCCATGTTTCATCAAAATCCGTTACATAATAAGGACAAAATAAAATACGTACTTTGGACCGGAGGTTTCAGTACATATTGTTGTTGTTGTAACCACGTGACCACGTGATACAACTTGTATATACAACAGGGGAAGACTTGGACATAAGTCTCAGAAAAAGGCAAATTCCATAAAAAGTTACCCCATCCATCTATTTGCATATTAAAGCTGTACATCGTACTACGATGTATAGCCTATAGACGTGAGTGGGTAGGGTAACCTTTTGGACCGGGCCATTGTCTGAGTCCCAGATGCGAGTCTTTCACCTGCGGTATGCATGTATACTACAACTGTATCACGATATATTGATAAGCAGGGTTCGCTATGCACGTAGTAATGAGGGAAGTTTTTTTGTTGTTATCACATAGTTTTTGTTTATTTTTAAATGATCATACACTATCATTTTAGAAAGAAGTTTCGCATAGAGTCTCTAGTTTACGTAATATAAATAAAATTAAACTAGAAACCACCAATTGCAGAAAAAACTGTTTGCAACTCTAGTTCTTTTTCAGCATTATAAACATTTATGTACGAATCACATTTTTTAAGCGACACATATGTACGATTGGGTTCAGAAATCTATAATTAAGATAATTTGTACCAATCTGTTTCATAACGTTCTGCATATATCTAAGACACAGCGCATGTAACAACAACAACAATGAGGGATCGTAACTAGTTATTTCCCTTATAAATCTATTTATAGAAATCCGGTCCTATGGTTTATTTTAGCGTTTATTTCTTACAGAATAGTGGAAAAATTAAGTCCGCGAACAGTGTAGACCCAGATCAGACTGCACATCTGTGCAGTCTGATCTGGGTCTACACTGTTTGCAATAACATTAAATTAGTGGCAAATATGAATCTGACAAACAATGCGGTTCCGGATCAGACTGTGCAGATATGTAAGATAACATGGAGCAACACTAGTCGAAGACACTTTAATGGCTCCTTTGCACAACAAATCGTGGGACAGTCTCCATTTTTACAAGCAATAATACCCTAAAATATACAATTTGGACCGAATTTCTATAAATAAATTCAAAGGGAAATAACTATCTACGATTATATGTCCATTGCACGCAGTACTGATATTTTCCGGTTTCAGAATCCATTGTTATTCGAGTTTTATACGTATTGGTGGTTGTGACTGTATAAATAGGGTATATGGATTTTTCAACCAGTGTAGACCCAGATCAGTCTGGTCAGGATCTACACTGTTCACCATTGATTCAATGAAACATCCGTCATGCTTTTAACAAGTAATTTAGATCGTCATCAGGATCTGCACTGTTCGTCATTCCATCAATGAAACACAAGCAATATTATATACATGTACATCGTTATCAGGCTACATGAGTGTTCTGTTTGATCAGGACCTAAAACATGGTTTGGCAGCACTTTAGAATCATTTCCAATGGAAATGATTCTAAAATGCTGCCAAACCATATTTTTGATGACTGGAGAAATGGGGCTTTTGCGTTTTGTGACAGTGTCACAAAACACATAAGCCCCATTTCTCCAGTCAGAGCCACATTTGTACTCAGTGTCCCGGGATTGTTCCAACGATTATTAACATGAAAACCAGTTTCCTGCATTCACATGGAAATGCAATATCTGGCGTCACAATTGATGTGAGCCTGATTGAAGATTCGATTGCAAACATATTACGACAGAGCGCACTCGAAATGAAATAAAAAATGAAATTTGCGCCCTTAAGGATTTCACAGAAAGGCAATTTACAAAGCACACGACGTCTGGTTGGCAGTTTACCCGCCGTATTTACATGCCTTATATATTAACCCAAGAAAGTGTAGCCTGTCGGCACACGAATGTCCCCGGTGGCAGATTTGAGAAACTGTGACAAAGTAAATTAACCAAAAGTGATAAGTATTATAAGCACAGCTGTGAAGGTCAAATGGCGAACGTCATCACCAAATAAATTCAGATAATACATAGTAATGTCCGTTAACATTTTAAGGAACACCGTTATCTGGCAATATAAACATTCATTCACCATTACCCCGCGTATTGTTTGGCATTATTGTACATTTTATATCAGGCGAAAATTTCCACACTGATATCAGAGGCGATAACAGTGTTCCCTTAAAATGTTAACGGACATTACTATTTATTGTCTGTATTTATTTGCTCATGTGCAATGATCATACTTCATAATCTGTTGAAAATATAGTTTTCCAGGTGACGCTTTTAAGTAGCATAAATAAAATAAAATATCGCCTCATTTGCATAATGACGGCGTGCGTCGGAATTCCTACGCATTTCCTAGCCTTGCCTCATAAACGTAATATCAACTAGAGATAAGCCGATGGCACGACATCGCGATATACCAACTTTTCCAAATGTCTAAGTCAGAAAAGGGGCGATAATCCATGATCCAAGGACCCAGAACTCCTGTAAGCCGGACACCCTGTTTAATGTAGATGGATTTTACTGTCATATATTTCATTGCCGTGTCTTTTCGTGATTGAAAATGACAAAAACTGTTCATAGAGTGCTTAACTACAGTGGAACCTCTCTAAACCGGACACCACACAGGGTGTCCGGTTTATAGAGGTTCCACTGTATAAAGAGATCGTCCAATTATATTATCTATGTATAAGACTGCATGGGTCTCGTGGAGTTTGTCATTAAGGAATTGGTATTCACAGCGCCGCACGGGGGACTTGTCAAATACGTTACACAGCTCGCCACGGCGCCGAAATAATGCCGTCATTGTTGGTCTGTGCTGCAAATAGCCCGGATCAGGTCTGCCAAATGATTAACCTAAACGCCATGTGATTTTGTGCCTAAGAAGAAAATATTTACAGAAACTGTGATATTTCTGTACATGAAGTATAAAGTTGACGAAATGTTCATAGCAAATGCGGAATTCGCATTTGTTGTGAATATTTCGTCAACTTTCCACCACCATTTACGGAATATTTCGTAAATTTTGTAAATAGTTTTCAGAAAAAATCGCACATCTTCTGAGGTACAAACTCACATGGTTTGTCTGATAAATAACGCCACGAATAGTTATTGAATGGCGACTGAATTAACTACATAGGCGGTGTCTGTCACGGTATATATCATAGCTTCAATGGCAGTAGCGTTAAACATCCAATCTGGGATTAGGTTGGCAAGTTGACCAAATGTGCTGATATTACCATTTTCCAAAGAATTTCTTCCCAAAGCGGAGCGACGGATACATAGAGAATAGTAGGTTAGTGCCGTGAATGAGAAAACATATCTGGCAAGGCTCAGGAAACGGGATGGGCGAGGCTCTGCCGAGCACATCCCGTTTCCGTGCCGCGCCAGATATTTGTTTCCATTCACGGCACTAACCTACTATTCTATTTATCCCGTCAACACCTACAAATGGCTGTAAAATGCAAAAATTGTATTGACTGGATATCAAAAATGTTTCACGGCACCGTGTTTCACGGCACATACGCACTGTGTTGACGGGATAAATTTTAATATATTGCGTATGTTCACTGTATTTTACTTATCCGTACAGGAAGTTAAACTAAATATGACATGCATATGCATTGCAACCAGATCACACATTTTCACGGATGTTTGCGCCGGCATTTAATAGCTGTCGTATGATTTTGTGTCTTATTTCACTCACTGCATTAAGATAACAGATATTTTGTGTGAATTGTTTTTAATTAGACTTCAAAATATCTCATTCGTATGCCATAAAGTTGGACCCGAGGTTATACAACTTGTTTTCGTACGCAAATCAGACTCGTGCTCAACCCGCCTAACTACACATCACGTTCATCAAACTATAATGTGTATAATACAGTGGGGTCTGCTCAATAGTATAAAGTGGAATTTTGTAAAATGAATCTAATGTTTGCCTCAGAGCAACCTCACAGTAGCCGATTTCACAAACATTGCTATGCATACTTATATAGCTAAGTATACTTTGAAGGAGTCGTCATTTATTTTCATCATATGCATACATATAGAACTATCGACTGCATATATGTGATGATTAAAAGTATACAAACTTATTATACTGAATTTATTACATTATCACAGCCAAAACGGCTGTGATAATGTAATAAAATCAGTATAATAACAATTAATATATTTATCCTTAAATTGAAAATTTCTCCCTCAAAGTGTACTTAGCCAGATAAGTATACTTTGCAATTTCGGTGAAATCGGCTACTGGCATCTTGTCGAAGATGGGTGGTATTTATCTTGATATTGAAATTAATGTTATTTTGAGTTCACAGCAACCTCTGCTATCTTGTCCAAAATGGTGTTTAATGTCTTGATAATGAAATAAATGCCATTATTTTGAGTTCATAGCAACCACTAGTATTTTGTCCAAAATGGATGGTATTTAGTTTGATAATCAACTGCATGCACTGTTGAGTCCACAGCAACCGCTGGTATCTTGTCAAAGATGGTGTTTATCTTCATAAAGGTTTTATAAGGTCTACAATTAGAAAAGTACGGAGCGCCGCAGGGGACATGGATTTCCACGATATAACAATTCGTTCCCACGAAATAACAATTCGTTCCCACGGGAACGAATTGTTAATTCGTGGGAACGAATTGTTAAATTGAGGGAACGAATTGTTAATTCGTGGGAACGAATTGTTTTTTTCGTGAGAACCTATTGTTATTTTGAGGGAACAAATTAATAAAAAAATAAATCTACGTCCCCTGCGGGGCTCTGTAGAAAAGCGATATTACGTATTGAAACTCGCTATTTTCCTTGAAATAGATATTCTATGGAGTATATTTAGTAACACATGTGTTTGGTGTTTGGTCTGCCAGTAGTATACCATGTAATCTTGAATAGCAGTACTCCCAAGTCCTATCCGATTAGAAACAAAATTGTTACCCAGCTCCATACGTCGCGAGGCATATCGGAGGCAAGTGGTTGTAGCTATGCAATTGAAAAGTTGTCCATATGTGGCTGTGACTGAATAAATTGGGCTTATGGGTCCGCACAATCTGATCAGGATCTGCACTGTTATCCAGTCATTGATTGAAAAATATTGTGCTTCTAGCAAGCAATATATATGATTATCAGGCTAGAGGAGTATGTTAGTTGATCAGGAGCTACACTGGTCACTAATGCTAAAAGCACCATTTTCCCAGTCACAGCCACATTTAACATGATACATTCGATTCCAAATGCACTGATGCCCGCGGACATACTGTTCATCTGCTATATAAAGCTCTTGTGCTCGTCATTTGCGTCGTCGCCGTCGTGTTTCTCGTCGGACGAGGCGATTTCTGTCTCTGATGGTTCCTCGTAGCTCCAGTCTGAAACGACAAATAAACATATAGCAAAATACCAAGAACACAGAAAGGAAATACTCATAAAGTTCACAACAAGCAGAAAGCAAAGTTATTACAGTGGAACCCCTCTAAACCGGACCCTCTTGAACATATGTATGTTTAACGTAGATGTGATTACAATGACTTTTCATGATTGCAAAACACTAGAATGTACCATGAAGCGCTAACATGTCTGGTTTACAGTGGAACATTTCCAAGCTGGACACCCTGGCGACCTCACAGGGTGTCCGGTTTGGAGAGGTTCCACTGTACAGACAAAATTAGAAAAATACAGAGCAGTGGAAAGTACAGAACTCAATACAGTTTTAAGCTTATAGGAAACTGCCAACAAAACAACATAAAATAGGACCAAGTACGGTACAGAGCAAAATAGAACCGAACAATTCTGAACGAAAACAGGACCGACAGAGCTTTGGTCGGACACGACCTCGTATCATAAGAAAATAACATGTTGAAACTTATAATATTGCATGCATTATATGTATTTCTGCAGGATATAATTCTCAAATGATCATATGAACTTGGCACTACAATATTGACGTTAGAGCCTTAACTACATTATTTCATTTGTTATGTTACCAGGTTGTGTCCTACCTAGTTAATGAGCTGTAATTCGATATTATTTACATAAATATGTCCTATTTTAGCAAGATAACAATAATTCTCAAATGAACATGTTAATAAAATCGCGGAATGTGTTATGATACGAGGTCGTGTTTTTATAATATATACATGTATTCCAATACTGAACTTAATATAGACTACAGCTAGTGTGGCACATGTGGCATACGAGGTATATAACAAGCTATTATTGCACAAACAAATGTAAATGCTTTGATTTAACGACGGCACTGGTTCGATTACCTTGCATGTCGGGACCGAATATTTATGTCCCCATCCGATAGGACTAGGCTATCACGAATGTGTCTTACCCAAGGAAACGCCGAATCGACCAGTGTCGGGATTGGAACTATTATTGCACAAGATGTCACATCTCGTTATATATGTGGATGTGACTGGAGACATGGGGCTTATGGGTTTTGCAACCAGTGTAGATCCAGATCAGCCTGTGCATCCGCACAGTCTGATCAGGATCTGCACTGTTCGCCATTCCGTTAATGACACACCGATTATGCTTCTAACATGCAGCATAGATAATTCCCAGGCTACACGAGTGTGCTATCTGATCAGGAGCTACATTGATCACAAATCACATTTTATTTATCGCCACCTCATACTTGTTTCACCACAGTACAGGTGGAAAAAGCATGACAGAGATGGTACAGTGGGGTCAGCGTGTAAGTGCACACACGAACGAACACGACAGGTTGGAACCAACCTGTCGTGTTCGTTCGTGTGTGCACTTACACGCTGACCCCACTGTACAATGAGTAAACATTTTCTAATTATGGTTAGAATCCAGCAGAAACACAGAAA
This sequence comes from Conchocele bisecta, assembly GCA_029237695.1. Classification (NCBI taxonomy): domain Eukaryota; kingdom Metazoa; phylum Mollusca; class Bivalvia; order Lucinida; family Thyasiridae; genus Conchocele; species Conchocele bisecta. The sequence goes on along the minus strand of CM055267.1, from coordinate 17,688,740 downwards.
TACAATTTGCCATGAACACGAAAAGTCATCTAGTCTAATAATAACTATCATTATTATCCCTGAGTTTCGAATCAAAATTAAGATTTGTCCTCATGCTACCTTCCCTGCCACGTTTTATCCACCTGTGACGGCGGACTGATAAGGCCATACAAAGTTCTTTCTCTGTTAAGAGTCCGTCCGGATTTTAGAGTGGTTCTGTGAATAAACAAACAAACTCTGGTATGCTAGTTGACACTATTTACTGGCGAAGTAATATTAAAACTGATTGGAGACGTGTGCACGTTTTATATCCGTTCATGAATATTCACTTAATACGTTTAATTAGAGTATTTCTTCTTATTCTTTGGTGGCGGACATTTTAATTTATGCTAAAAACTTCCTTAACCTTGTTTGTTTTTACCGGATACGTAGGTAGGTTTTGGCCATCTGTGTGGACGCTTAACAAAGACAAATAATATCAGCATGGCCTAATGCAGGGTGGATGCACATTTGGGTTTACAGTTGCCGCAATACATTTATCGCCACCTCATACCTGTATTGCCAGATTCTGGCCCAATTATTACAGACAGTACAAATGTTACAGTTCTGTAAAGCCCACTCAAGGCTTGCTGAAAGCGAGCGATAGTGATCACAATGACGCCCGTGTGTCCGTCCGTGCGTCAATCATAAATGCGTTAACTATTTTAGATTACGTCTATATCTACAGCCATAAGTCGACTTGAAATTCCACGTAAGTGTTATCATCATCCGTATATTCAGTCTATGGAAACAATGTTTATTAACCTACCCGATGAATTGCAGCAGGCGTCCGTGTCGTCATCGCTATCGTCACTGTCATCGCTATCGTCATCGCTATCGTCATCCGTGGCCTGCAGCAACTGTGACGTATTGCCGTTGGCCATGTCAATACTGCGGTACTGCCTGCTAAACATCTGCGGCATGTTGTCTGTAATGGAGGCAGCCATTGCTGTATGTCGTGTTACAAACGAACTAATAATTTGAGCTATTGAATGTTAGCCCAGTGTGTCATTTAATACTAGTAACCCTTATTGCAAGAAACCATTTGTTCGTCTGTTGATATTTCATATAGGTAATTTTTCTTAATTATTAAATTTTAATATAACGGAGATCTTCAATATGTTTCTTTCTTTTACAGATCCATATTGCGAGTAGATCTACGTGATAAGACACAGGTGGAAGACTCGGACATATGACACCAACAAAATGTCTATTAAAAAAATCCCATTACCCCACTCACTTGGTCTCGTACATTACCATCTTCTATTTATATAAGATGGTAATGTACGAGACCAAGTGGGTGGGGTAATGGGATTTTGTTAATAGGCAGTATTTGGTGTCATAGGTCCGAGATTACCATCTTCTATTTATAGAAGATGGTAATGTACGAGACCAAGTGGGTGGGGTAATGGGATTTTTTTTATATGCAATTTTTGTGGTGTCATAGGTCCGAGATTACCATCTTCTATTTATATAAGATGGTAATGTACGAGACCAAGTGGGTGGGGTAATGGGATTTTTTTAATATGCATTTTTGTGGTGTCATAGGTCCGAGATTACCATCTTCTATTTATATAAGATGGTAATGTACGAGACCAAGTGGGTGGGGTAATGGGATTTTTTTAATATGCATTTTTGTGGTGTCATAGGTCCGAGATTACCATCTTCTATTTATAGAAGATGGTAATGTACGAGACCAAGTGGGTGGGGTAATGGGATTTTTTTAATAGGCATTTGTTTGGTGTCATTGGTCCGAGATTACCATCTTCTATTTATAGAAGATGGTAATGTACGAGACCAAGTGGGTGGGGTAATGGGATTTTTTTAATAGGCATTTTTTTTTTTGGTGTCATAGGTCCGAGTCTTCCACCTGTGTGATAAGATGCCACGGCGGTTGAAAACTGCATGTAAAAGTAGCAAGTGACAATAATGAGTTAATGAGCTGAAATATTCAGTTCCCCGCAAATGACCTCATATGAAAACTTATCATCATTTTATTTATTTATTATTTATTGTTTTCTTCTATTAGTGTAATTTCAGAAAGTAATTACAACATAAACTATTTTGTACCATTACTATTTAATATAATAAGGATTTAATGATAATAATTCAGGCCCGTACGCAGGATTTTCTATTGGGGGGTGCGTGAGGGGCGAGCCCCACGTAGTGGAGCGAGTACGCTAAGGGGGTCCGGGGGCATGCTCCCCATGAATCTTTTTAAACCTAGATGGCATGAAATGCACTCTCCTGCATTTTAAGTCATTTAAATTCGGATTTCAACGGTGGTAAATTGTGACATTTTCATGCGTACGCACCAGTCGCACACCCCCCCCCCCCTGCGTACGGGCCTGTAATTGGGTCTAATTAATGTTGGGGTCCCATCTAGTGCGGTGGGCTATAGATATAACCACTAAGTAACTGGAATGAAATGTGATGTGTAAATTTTCCAACCAATCCGATCTTCACAAAATGTTTTTCAGATTAGTCCATTTGTGAAAAGGGGGTATTTTTGTTCTAAAAAATGAAAATTGCTTGCAAAAAGTGCAGACATATCCAACTTTCGCGGCCATCTTACCTGTAGAAAGTCTGCATCAGTAACGGCGATTTTTATATGGAATTATATAGGAGACTATTAGCTTTTCTTACGTAACTTTTAAACTACTAGCTCAGGAGTAATCCGCTCTAAAACACCAGAACCTGGAAAAAAATGCAGAAAGCTGATTTTTTCACCAGTGGTAGCTTGCATACTTTTTAATTGATTGGCAAAAGTTATCATCTGAAAAATGTGAGCTCGCTGAGAAATCCAAGATGGCCGCCAAAACATTTACAAATCATATTTTATTAATGTATATTCATACAACAATGCATAATTTACATCTAATATCTGGTTTTGGGATGTAAGGTAGTAGTTTGGTGACTGCATTATTGTTCAAATGCTTCAAGGTCAGCTAATGAGACCAAGGTCAAATGTCGAATATCGCATGCACCTGTTACTTTTCGCTGCTGAAAATGTCAATGAATTTCAGTTTTGGAACATAAATACTGTATTTATATATACAGATCCATTGTTAATGTATGATACCTATAATGGTAATAAACTAGTTCTGCACCATGTATCGATGAACAACAATAGCCCTACTCATGATGGCGAGGCACTCTCCAGCAAATGTGTGATGCAATAACAACAATCGGAGGATCACTACTAGAACAATGTTTGTGAGTATATTGAAGTGTTTTTTGTTATTGTTGTCTCCTTATTGCTGTCATACCACATATTTATTCCAATGTATACATAGTTACCTCCCCTGATACCTAATTTTGCTATTTGCATTCCTTAGTCACTTCATAGCCGACGAACTTCACCCAATGACAATTGGGTTCAAATAATAATGTCTAATTTATGGGAAATTGTATATGCCCCAAAGACAGGCAATCACATGATGACAGGGCATACTTATGCCCGTGCACTCCTGGTACACATGTTGAGCGCCTCGTCTGTTGTTGGTAACATGCTATATACAGAGGAGTGTTTGTCTGCAGTAAACATAGGGCGTCTAAAAGCTATTCATGAGATGTTGCTCAAACATGAATTCGAGCCAGGTGCAGTTTAAATGGAGTCGGTTGTGGTACAAATCACAGACGTTCTTGATGTTCTAGAAAGTGACCTGGTCGTGTAATCAAGGACCGGAAAATTGTGAATTGTCTAACCGAAATGGTGCTGCTGATACACTTATGCCTGCGTGCTGAAAGAACTGGTGATTGGGAACTGCTCCTGTTCTGCATTAATGCAATGATCCAACTAGTTCACTCTCAGACTGGAGGGCATGTGGAATATCCAAAATGTGCGCGTCTTTACCATACCAGATGATGAAACTCCCAAATAGCATGGATAAAAATCAGCGTACTACATATACCACTGCCAGACCATTGTACAGGTGCTGACATGGAGGATAAAGACACGAGGAGGCTGGACACATGGTCGTGGCATCACACGTAGCACACAGTCGACGTTGGTCCGCGTTCTGCCAAGGACTGTTCCAGGCTGTGAGTCACTTCTGTGGCATTCATTTGTAAACAAGTGACCAGCACAATAGCATGCGAGTCTCCAAACAGCGCGTGATGGACAGTTCTATGCCATATTTCCGAATTAGTTTGGTGATCACTCGCCTTTCCGTTACACAGGCCATCATCGTGACAGTCTGGTCTCTGTCTCAACTGAACTAGTTGCACCCACATCTGTTAATGCAGATTGTGCTTCCGAGCTCTGGAGGGAAGCTGCGGAACGCCTTAGAGGTGAGAATTATGCTGACGCTAAATTCAAAAGGAATGACCGAGTTGTTTCAATTGCTAATACGAACAATAGTGTGACAGTCCGTAATCATGAAGTTTAGATAGATCGCAACCTACTGTTCATGCGTGTTACATGTGTCATTAAGAAACCATCAGACATGGAAGATCAGATTCGGCATGAGTTCAGAAAAGATCAACTGGCATTATTTGACAAGGGAGTGATACGGAAGAACAATAAAGTGTTCTGGCTAATCAGCTGAAAGCCCCAGTTACCCCCACAACACGTGATGAACTCGAAAACCCGTACTACAGCTTTGCAGAGTGAGCCATGGCCAACATATCTGGATACTGGTACATATGGTAACGTCTGTGACAACTATGTATCCAATGTGCTAAATAGTTATGAAAAGTGTACATTTTGTTTTGATGGTTATGCCAATGTCAATTAAAGTTGCATAACACAATATGCGCAGTCTCCATCACACCATATCTGCAGACATAACTGTTGATCTTCACCGACCAATCTCTACAAATCAACGCTCGTTCTTAGCCATCTCTACAAATCAACGCTCGTTCTTAGCCAATCGCACTAACAAATCCAGGTTGATAGAAAACGTCAAATAGAAGCTCACCGTCGAAGGTGTGAAATATATTCAGGCTACCGTAGACGCTGACTACATGTTGAAAGTTTTCACTTACGCCAATGCTCACCCATGCTGTCCCGTGGTACTGGTCGGCACGGACACGGACTTGCGTGTCATGCTGGTTGATAGTCACCACCAACTTCTACTTGCGTTATTCAATGAATGTTGTTTATAAAGTCAGTGACATTCTTATCGGTCATGCCATCACAGGGTGTGATATGGTCTCTGCCCCCTTCGGCGTTGGGAAGAAGAAGACACTTACTGTTGTCAGTAATACTGTCTGTACCGTAGCGCATGTATTTCGAAAGTCCGACTCCAGTCAGGATGATGTTGCACGGGTGGGGGAGACAATACTATTAGAGCTATATAATGCCAAAGCAGTCTACATCTATTAACAAGCTGCGTTATGTACAGTACATGTAACAGGTCGGCAAGAATAGCAACATTAGCTTTAAACTGGAGAGCTCCCACCAACATCGGCAGCTGCAAGATATCACTTGTACATAACATACTTCAATGTACAAGGATGACTTGGTAATATTGGAGATCTAGAGCCCACTGACTGGGGCTGGGAGCTCAGTGAAAATATGCTGAAAACGGTTCTGAGAAATGTATCTGTAGCACCTGACAGTGTACTCCAGATTGTATCATGTGGCTGCAAGAAAGGATGTGGCAAGCGATGTATGTGTCGCAAAGTTGGATTGCATTGCACAACAATGTGCTCGTCATGCATTGGCCAAAACATGTACAAATTCCTATCCTCTCGATGGTCACGATGAGCAGTAATTAACTTTCTCACCATTTCGACATAAAAGTGTAGACTGTAAGCATCCGCAACATTGAATCTTGTTTTGTGCGATATTCAAGGTCATATTAAGGTCATATTAGGATTATTATATAAGCTGAAGCACTTAGTCTGCCTAGTAATGTGTTCATACTAATGTAAAGGAGGTACATGTACTGTACTGGAAAATAAATACAGAAATATAATAAAATTGCGCAGATTTCTCATGATTATTTGGAATTATTTGCCGATTACCTTGACATTTTCAGATGACCTTGACATTTGACCCATGATATGACATCAGATTTAGATTCCTCACTTCCTATAACATGAAACTGGGACATTTTATATTAGTTTAAGATCAAAACATTAAATATATATGACTCTTCATATTATTGGCGGCCATCTTGGACGCCATCTTGGATTACACATCGAGCTCACATTTTCCAGATGATAACTTTTGTCTATGGACTCAGTATGGCTCCAGGTAACTTTGCTGAAAAATTCAGCTTTCTGCTCCTGTAGTATACACAACCGATTGAAAATGCACAAGTCACATTTTAAACTTCAATTATTGTACTTTATGATGATGTTTCGATCGTGTTTTTAAAAGAAAAATAGTTTGGTCCTTTTTAGCTTTAAACATAGTCGGTAGTTTTTATATATTTATCGCGAATTATTTACGGCAAATTGTGATTTTTATTCTCGATTTTCGTTGGGAAAATTGCAAAATCTCTTTTTATAAGAATAGTTAAAAAAAATGCACAGGTATTTTCAATTAGCTCATTCATTTTCCTATCTATTAATATACAAATTATGTTCCTAATTTAATATTATTTTGGTCCTTTTTAGATAATAATAATGACACAATCTGTTTTCATTTTCCAGTTAGCGTATCACGGAAATCTTCGGCAATTTCCGTGATATTCGTTCAAACGGGCACCTGCTTACGGTCACTCTAAAAGCTTATATGTTACCCGAGGCATGACCGTGTTGTCGGTAAAATTATTTGTGAACAAAGTAACCAACATTTTCTACTGATTTGTAATTAGCATAGACTTTGTCTCATTTGATTATCTCGATAATTGCAACTTGCAATACTTAATATAATTTCATCTTTATTTAATTTGGCTAGAAATAAGTAATGTAATCCCCTTTGTACATGTACGCAGGAATTATAAGTGTTGGTCAGACTACGTTAGTTTACAAGATTACTTACACTGGTTGTAAATATTTGTATCGTTGCATACTTTCTCTTGATTTCACGGCAATATTAACGGGATTTATACTGATTACCGAAACTAATATTGGTAAAAGTGTCACAAATTATAAAATTGTCAATAAATAGAAATGTGTTGATTCTATTTACAGCGAATTAAGCAGAATTATCGCGAATTATTTACTGCAAACCAAACCTCCTTGAACTAAATTTGTACAACCAGGGTAGACCCCGTTCAGAATGTGCGGATGCGCAGCTTGATCTGGGTATACACTGGTTTCAATGGCTGTTTTGAATTAGGCTACATGTATATTGCCCGAGGTATTAACTAAACAAAGTTCGCCAGTCTGAGAATATATATACGTCATTTAACTAATTGTTACGACTGTGTGGTTGTTTTCTCCGGATAACTAAAGTGCAGGCTACATAATGATTGATGAACAGTGTAAGCCCCGATCAGACTCATATACGTACACATTTTAAAAATCGATTAGGGAATTATAAATCTAGGTCAGACTACGTTAGTCTACAAATTTACTTACGCAGGTTTGGTTGGAAAATGAAAACAGATTGTGTCATTATTATTATCTAAAAAGGACCAAAATAATATTAACTTAGAAACATAATTGTTATACATGTATCAATAGATAGAAAAATGAATGAGCTAATTGAAAATACCTGTGCATTTTTTGTAACTATTCTTATAAAAAGAGATTTTGCAATTTTCCCAACGAAAATCGAGAAGAAAAATTTACTTACGCTGATACATTTGTATCGTTGCATGTTTTCTCTTGATTTCAGGGCAATATTAACGGGATTTATACCGATTATCGAAACTAATATTGGCGAAAGTGTCACAAATTATAAAATTGTCAATAAATGGAAATGTGTTGTTTTTATTTCCAAAGAATTCAGCAGAATCATCACGACTTATTTACTGCAAACTAAACTAAACCTCCTTGAATTATATTTGTACAACCAGGGTAGACCCCGTTCAGAATGTGCGGATGCGCAGCTTGATCTGTGTATACACTGGTTTCAATTGCTGTTTTGCATTAGGCTACATGTATATTGCCCGAAATATTAAGTTTAAAAAAGTTCGCCAGTCTGAGAATATATATAACATGTATATCGGTCATCTGTAATTATTTAACTATAGTGCAGGCTACATAATGATTAATGAATCAGACTCATACACGTACACATTTTAAAAATCGATTAGAAAATATCATACACGCCTAGATGGTCTGCATCCGCGCAGTCTGATCATAGTATACACATATAGCAACTGACATAGTATTAATGTTATTTGTGTGAATAACGTTGTAATTCCATTGATAATAGTACAATTCAAGTTCATAAGGATGACAATGCTGAACTGGCCTATATTGCCAGATTTGTGCAACGTTAAATTAATGGACCCTAATAAAAAGTATTTCTCTTAAATTTGCAGTATGGCAAACATGTTCTACTGTTTTTTAATTTCAGCATAGACTTTGTCTTATTTGATTATCTTTGACATAATTGCAACTTGTAATACTTAATATAATTTCATCGTTATTTGATATGGTTAGAAATAATGAACGCAATTCCCTTTTTACATACACGGAAATTATAAATCTTGATCAGACTACGTTAGTTTACAAAATTACTTACGCTGGTTGTAACTATTTGTATCGTTGCATGTTTTCTCTTGATTTCACGGCAATATGAACGAGATTTCCACCGATTATCGAAACTAGTATTGGTGAAAGTGTCACACACAAATTATAAAATTGTCAATAAATGGAAATGTGTTGTTTTTATTTACAGGGAATTAAGAAGAATTATCGCGAATTACTTACTGCAAACTAAACTTCCTTGAACTTTATTTGTACAAAGGAAGAATATTTAAGTCCACATTTGGTATAACATATTTGCGATGTCATTTACGGAAAACATATTTAACTTTGGCAATCATTTTCACGTGGTGTCATTTTCAATAAAATAAACATGTTCTGGAAGTGAGATACATGTTAGTTAACCTGACACGTTAATTCGAATATGACAGTGGTCAATGGTGGACTCGCCACACTACATGTACATGGATTATCAATTTACATATCGATACAATTGCATACATCACGTGACACCTGTAGATATCCGAGATATTACGGAAAAAGCCCATATCACCGAAATTGCCGACTGACCATCACGTATTGGTCAGCTGAAATTGACCATGTGGTCACTATGGATTTTGAGATAAGGAATATAAGGATTTTAATTATATTATAAACTAAATTAGTAACAATCTAATGCAGAAAAAATACCGTTTGCAACACGAGAAACGTTTCAGAATTATAGACATTTCTTTTTTACTAATCCCAATTTTTCTAGGCGACCCATATGTACATTTGTGTTCAGAAATATATAATCAAACTATGTTTTACCAGGGCCTATCAGTTAATATTCGACCAAGGTTTTACCAATCGGTTCTATCACTTTCTGTGCAAACCCGTTGCCGTTAAAGCTCTGTCACTTTTGCCTGCGTTTGGTATAATGTGGTAAGACCTTTGACTCGGAAGCCCATTTTCTAGCGGCGCGGTTTTACTCATTTAGTATTTATTAACCCGTTCAACACCACATGCCTGTATAGTGGTATTGACAAAACGTGTAGATCCAGATGAGTGAGCCAGCTCGTGACGAGCCGTCTCATCAGTATCTGCACTTTTTGCATGTATTTCATATTTTTGAGAGCAAAAACACCCCATTTTCATGGACTAGTCTGAAGATCATTTTGCGACAATTCAATTGGTTGCAAAATTAACATATCAAAATCCATACCACTTATTTAAGGGTGAACGTGTTAATAGCAATATTCTCCAGTCACGGTCACATATAAATATACATTTACCTGTATGTGACTTCGGCGGCGGGCGCTCTGGCGGTTTCATCAGGTCGCGAATACCTTCCGGTACTTCCCGTAACGGAACTTTCCGGATCCGAACTAGTCCGCATTGTCCGGTCTCCTCCAAATGTCGATACAGCCGCAGTTTCGTGTCGTTGAGCGTGAAATAATGGCCGCCTTTCTTCACGGCCTGCAGTGTCGGGTACGATCCTCGCTTGATAAATGTCCGTGACGCCTCCAAAATGTTCTTCTCGATAGAAATGTCGTGTAACACCTCCGGCTCAACGCAGTTTGTATACAGTATGTTTGATGGTGACATATACATTGTTGTAGCCGTCTTGTTAGTCTCAGAGTTATATTTTTACATCGTGCTTTTACGGCCACATAAACAATGCAAAAACAATAGTTTTTGATAATATTACATTTTATCAACATTTAAGAATGAGCCTTCTTTTTATTTCATGAAATTTTGTCAAATATTGATTTTATTACGAAAAATTTATTTGTCTACGGGAAAATGAAGAGTTGTGGGAGGAGTAAAAAACGAAAACAATTGGAAATTGATGCTGGAACCTGACTAGATAGTTTGGAAATGATCTAACCAAGGAAAGAAAAGTTAATTTTTGAAAATCGGTCCAGTATTTCTGAAATTCTAAAAATTTCCCAAGTAAAAACACCATAGACATCTTCATTCTCTCTCTGTGAAGATATGTCTATGGGGATTTAACATGGGGAAATTGTTGTGCTGTTTTGTTTTGCAATACAATCAATATTTGATCAAATGTCACGAACTAAAAAGAAGGCTCATTCTTAAATTTTTCTGAAATTTAATATTATTGAAAAAAATATTGGTTTTGCATTGTTTATATAGACATACATTTTGGGCAGATATCGTGAAACAGACAGTCAGTTACCTGATGCATGCATATATATGTGAATAGAGCGTACAGTGATATTGCTGGAGCCGAGACACAGATATGATGAGACGATGGTGGCTCGTTTGAGAAATACCGTCTATAAGTTTCGACGCCGTGCAGACTCGGATTCATTCTTTGAACTCAAAAGCCCGTTTTCGCGGTTGCTGCAAAAAGTGCAGATCTAGATGAGCCGGCTCGTAACGAATCATTTTGTGATGATTGGATTGGTCCGGAAATTAACATATAAAACTCCATTCCAGTTACTTAGTGGTGAAAGGGTTAAAGGTACATGTCCACTCAGTAGGCACAAACTGTTCTTCATAAGAATTAAATAAGTGTATAATTCTGTCACTATTCCATCAGTTCTAAAAGTTACGAGTGTCCGTTATACAGCTATAATCGTTTAGTAATATTTAATTTACTGATAGTGACTCGCGGTGGTATCAGGCTATTTTCATATGCAAATGAGGCATGATATTTTTTAATTACTTGTATTTATACTATTTAAACTTTGCGTCAACTGAACAAATTATATTTTCGACAGATTATAATGTACGATCATTGCACATCAAACAATACATACAGATAATAAATTGTAATGTCGGTTAACATTTTAAATAAACACTGTTATCGCCCCTGATATCAGTGTAGAAATTTACGTCTGATATAAAATGTATAATATTGCCAATCAATACATGGGGTAATGGTGAATGAATGTTTATGTTGCCAGAAAATGTATCGGATAATGTCTCTGATGTAAAGAACATTTTGTGCATGTACCGTGAAGGTTCTTAATTTCCGTCTTTATGCATCGGAGAAACGAAGGAACGGATTGTCCCCAACGAACCACCATTAGAAAGAGGGCACACAGCTAAATATAGAGAAGTCAAAAACCACCATTGCGAACAGTTGCAATAATCACAATATCATGTACAGTGGAACCTCTCCAAACCGGACACCCTGGGAGATCCCCAGGGTGTCCGGTTTGGAGATGTTCCACTGTAAATCAGACATACATCAGATACACAACAGCGAAACACATCTAGGTTAAACATCCATATTGTCTCGAGTGTCCGATTTAGAGGGGTTCCAATGCACTGCGATGTGAATACAATCCTCGTTACCTTTCGTTACATTCCACGACGTCACAGCGTCAGCTGGAAGCACTATCTCGCTCACTGCTGGCGAACTGATATCAGCTTCCCGCGCACCCAGCTCGATGAGCGTACATACAGCACAGGGCTCTGGTATCGGGAACGAATATTGTCAAACATCCAATGGAAGAGGCGGCTTTGTTCAGCATAGTTGCTGACAGTAACTGCAAAACCCCTGTACCATCCGTAGCATATCAAAACAATGTGATTCGCTGCTGCCGTCTGTGGCGACACGAAAGCTACCAAAGCTGTTTATTGCTTTTATGGAATTTGCAAATGCATATCATATAGTATGCAAGAAAACTAACATACTTGTATATGTATATGCATACCATATACGTGAGTTTACATTCATGAAACGTACACCTTTAAACTTGCTAAAATACATGGGTTGAACATATACTCTTCCAGATACACCTTGGTACTCATTACATTTATTCAAAGTGATCCGAATTCAGGACTATATATCACATGCATTGGACTGCATGTTCGTGTTACTTGGAAATTCCATTTGTCTACTTCGAGATGTTGTTATCCACGTTACTTGTGTTACTGTTCGGCAGGTGTGAATGAGAGTTAGTTTTGGTTATGGAAGGCGTGGATGGGGGTGGATGGCACAACTGAAGTACAACAGAAGTTTGGGCGAAAATACAGAGACCACCAAATGCAGCTTAATAAGACGCGTTTGATGCGCCATATTTCATCAAAATCCGTTACGTAATAAAGACAATATAAAAGAATACATACTTTGAATCAGATGGATTCCGGAAATTTCAGTACTTGTTGTTGTTGTTAGTACCACGTGATCATACACCTTGAATATTAGGGGGATTGGGGAGCGCTTAGGGCAATGTTACTATGACCATGCTGATCAGTATATTTCCAGACGCAAACCCTATATATCAGATTATAGTGTAATTGGTTGCAATGACAGAGAAGAATGAATTATGAATTCAGCGACAATGTTTTATTGACATTATAAAGGCATCAACATTTCTTTATAATTCCAGCACAAACATATTTACACAATTCCCTAACATTTGATTGGCCCGTAGCAAGTCTCTGTTATAAAATTTATATCCCAGTAAACTCCCACGCTGAACTACTTTCCGTAACCGTGAGGCGCAGTTAAAATAATGATTAATAACACGGAAAATAAACACATTTTCTTGATGAATTTATTTCAAATGCTGGAATTATAAGGAATGAATGGCCTTTTTGTGGAATTTATCGGGGATATAAACTTGGAAAAGTCGCGGGAATACTGGACGAGGCCTTCCGGCCTTCGTCCAGTATTCCCGTGACTTTTCCAAGTTTATACCCCGATAAATTCCACAAAAAGGCCATTCATTCCTATAGAATGTCATAGATAATGCAGTTTGTATTGTTCTCGATTACGGTATTACCGACACTGAATTCAAATATATAGACTATTTACTTATCAGAATATTCATGAATAGACTTCTGTGAGCTTGACATGTATAGACAAATATAGAAAATTCCAAATGTAAAATGCATTGTTTATAAATTGATACTTATTACATCCACCGACTCATATAGATACTTTCACATTATAATCTATTTCGCCTCGAAAATACAACGCAAAAAGGCGGAAATGAGGAAATGCGAAATAGTGAAAACACGACATTGCGAAAACTCTAAAATGCGCCAAAATGGGGCGACATGAACTTTGGCACCAGACTAACTACGGGTGTAAATGTGTGTGCTAGTTATATTAATGGTACATGCAACTACTGTCTGTTTCACGAAAGCTGTCCACATTTTACGGCTATATAAACAATTCAAAAACAAGATTTCTTTTGATAATATTAAATTAAAGGAAAATTTAAGAATGAGCCTTCTTTTTATTTCGTGAAATTTGGTCAAATATTGATTTTATTACGAAAAATTGATTTATCTATGGGAATTTAACATGGGGGAAAAAGGTAGAGGAGTTGTGGGAGGAGTCAACAAACGAAAAAAAATGAAATTGACTCCGAAACCTAGCTAGATAGCTTGGAAATCATCTAACTAAGAAAACAAAAGTTACATTTTAAAAATCGGTCCAGTATTTCTAAAATTCAAAAATATTTCCCCATGTTAAATCCCCATAGACATCTTCACTCCGTGAAGATGTCTATGGGGATTTAACATGGGGAAATTTTGTTTTCGCAATAAAATCAATATTTGACCAAATTTCACGAAATAAAAAGAAGGCTCATTCTTAAATTTTCCTTTAATTTAATATTATCGAAAGAATATGGTTTTTGAATTGTTTATATGGCCGAAAAATTTGGGCAGCTTTCGTGAAACAGACAGTAAGCAACTGAATTACGGAAGCTGAATGCACACATGCATGATTACGACGCACGCACTAACTAAATTGTGAATGGTCATGCACGCCAGTACGTAATCCACACATTATTGAAATATCGATATGCGTGGCTTTATACATATTGGAGACAATCTGCAATTGTTGAGGTGGTTTTAGAAGTAGAAGTTTTATATTATATACGATCCTCCTCCATTTATTGTCATGTGCCGACGACGGTCGTGCCAATCTATTTAGCTAATGCATCTTATTTGTCTTCATTTGTTCACAACAGCGCCCCGGGAAGCCGCTCAATACTCACATCAACCCTTTCACCCCTAAATATCTTACATTGATAGTTCCATGATCATTTCTGGACTATTCAATTAATCAGATAAGGGGTATTTTTTTTTTAATCTGAAAGATACTGACAAACACTGCAGATCCGGATGAGACGGCTTGTTACAAGCCGGCTCATCTGGATCTACAGTGTTTGACAATGTTTGCTCATGGCCTGTAGGGAGGAAAGGGCTAATGTAAGGTCACGGTGTATACAGTAATGGGTCATACAGAAATCACAATGAATATGACACGCATATATGTGCAAGTACGGAAATGGAATAAACTAATAGTTCCGCAGTCCATTAGCCTGATCGAAGGGGTCAGTTGAAGGAGGCGGTTAGTTTTGCAGAGCGATTATTTTGCAAGTCAGGGATCAGAAGTTTGAATCCGTCAAAGTGGATTTATTTTTGGCTGACATTTAAAAAAAATAAAATACGTACTGTAGTTTTATGACAGGCATGACACTTAGAGTTAAAGGTACATGCCCACTCAGTAGGCACACACTGTTCTTTATAGGAATTAAATAAGTGCATAATTGTGTCACTATTCCACCAGTTCTAAAAAAATTACGAGTGCCCGCTATACAGATATAATCTTATAATCTTTTTTTACTGATAGTGACTCGCGGTGGTATCAGGCTACGTGTATTTTCATATGGAAATGAGGCATGATATTGTTTAATTATTTATAATAATTAAATGCGTCACCTGAACAAATTAATATCTTCGACAGATTATAAAGTATTATCATTGCACATACACAAATAAATACGGAGAATAAAAATGGTGACAAAATGTTTATTTTGCCAGAACTGAATGTCTCAGATGATGTCTCTGATATAGAAAACAGTTTGTGCCTGCTGAGTGAGCTTGTACCTTTATGGGTTGGGGCAACACTATAGGAATGAATGGCTTTTTTTGTGGAATTTATCGGGTATAAACTTGGAAAAGCCACTTTCGCAATTGGCGATAAAAATAAACAATTGGCGATAAAAAATTACAATTTTCGAAATTTTTATTTTTTTTTTTTCGAAAATTGTAATTTTTTATCGCCAATTGTTTATTTTTATCCTATTGGTTATTATAGGAATGAATGGTCTTTTTGTGGAATTTACCGGGGTATAAACTTGGAAAAGTCGCGGGAATACTGGACGAAGGCCGGAAGGCCTCGTCCAGTATTCCCGCGACTTTTCCAAGTTTATATCCCCGATAAATTCCACAAAAAGGCCATTCATTCCTTATAATTCCAGCATTTGAAATAAATTCATCAAGAAAATGTGTTTATTTTCCGTTTTCTTAAGAATTATTTTAACTGCGCCTGACGGTTACGGAAAGTAGTTCGGCATGGGAGTTTACTGGGATATAAATTTTGGACAGAGACTTGCTACGGACCAATCAAATGTTAGGGAATTGTGTAAATATTTTTGTGATGGAATTATAATGAAATAAATGCAATAATAGTTCCAGTATTGAGAATATAGGAAGCGGAATGTCCTGTCTGAAGGTAATAACAAATTACCCCCTGTCGTATATTTATCAAGATAGTAATTACCAAATAGAACTTGGCACGAACGAATTTGTAAAACAATCTCAGCAGTTTGTAGGTCAGCAAGGAGTAAGCCGGACACACAAAATACCTCAGTGTGTTGAATTTTGATGGGTTTCGCTGTTTCACTATCTAGAACTATAAGGCCTTTTCGTGATGCTTCACTTGAAGTACTTCAACATCCGAATATCTCTCTAAATCGTACATCTGTTGGGAATTACTCTGGCCTAGACAGTTCTATAACAATGGAAATATTCAAACTAGATTATGAAGGGTTTGGCACTAAATCGTAACAGAATGCCATGTAGTTTTAGTTCGTATACTATATCCCATTAATTAAACATTTTCCGGGATGGCGCATGCCTCCGGATAGTTGCGGATACGTAACTCTTCAACAAAAAAACAACTCCAGCTACGGACGGTACGGGAGTGATTTGAAGAATAATGCTTCAGCAACTATAACCCCCTAACCGCACTTGATACTCTGCCCCAAACTAACCAATGATATGAGACAAGCTATTTGATTGTTTACCTAAGAAGATTTTTCATGAAAATATATTTACAGAAGCTATGATATTTTCTATAAATTCTTCGAAAGTTTTCATACGAAATGCGGAAATATATAATGTCATTTACGAAAAATAAATAAATAAAAATAAATTTTGCAAATAGTCTTCATGAATCGCATATCTTCTTACGTACAAAATCGCATAGCCTGTCTCATATGGCGTGCTTACATATCACAGTATTTACAAGATAGTCCACCATAGTTTAAAAAGAAATCCGAGGGTGAGGGCATGCCCTGGGACTCCACACCCTGACCCTCCCACTTAATTAATGTACTCGCTCAATTTGCGAGCTCCATTGTAGTTGCGAACAGTAGCTCCTGCAATATATTCCCGGTAAGGGAGTATAGGTTGTAAGAATTACTGTTCATACATAGCTCCATTGGATCACCCACCTGGGCTTCAGCTTTAGAAAAGGGCCTGCATGGCGAAGTCCATGCCACCTAAAAGTCCCAATTACATTACTTGCCTCAGCTGTTGCACAAGTGCAACATCAAACGTGAGTGTATCTGTTAACACAATATCAGACTATATATTATAATATGTATCAGTCATTCAGCTCACAGCTGCCAGAAGTAGTAACTGTCAACTGAGCTTCAAAACATAGGAAAGTAACATGCAGGCGGGAGGAAGGAAAGTCGCTAGCGGGCATGTAGTTTTACGGACGGGATAGACGAATTGAATGATGGGGACGAATTGGTGGGTGTGTGCACAAAGTTCGTTCAATTGTGATCGTTCACCGATCTAAAAACACCTTTTTTCTACTTTCATTCATGATTCGTGTACTATCAGTTTATGTCTTCCGGAATCCCGAAATAGGTTGAATGACGTCATCACAGTTTAGATTTAGCCAATCAGAGATGTTCTTTACATAGACGCTTCCGGTTGTATTATGAAAGATGATGCATTGACCCGGTTCCAGATAATGAACGAAATTAGACAAAACAGTGTTTTTTAGATCGGTGAACGATCACAATTGGACGAACTTTGTATGGTTGGAGTTTCTAATGTATATGGTCATGGTGCACGTCATTAGTTTGAGCTGGCGATCAGCTATCGACCAAATATGACCGATAATCAACGCCGGACGGCTTCCGATTCTGTGTGAGATTCTTTCGTACACGCAACTTTCGCTTTGGATGGGGTAATCAAAATGCGAATAACTCAATAAATGCTTGAAACAGCGATTTGAAGTGAGTATATTCACACACCTAATACCTTTATCGATTGCCAGAGACATATACATTTAATCGATGTTTATTGTGTTTGTGCGAATCGGAAAAGAGAGGGCTCTTCCTATAATAGCCATATTCTTACCCACCTTTCTATAAATAGAAGATGGTAATGTACGAGACCAAATGGGTGGGGTAATGGGATTTTTTTTTAATAGGCATTTTTTTGGTGTCATAGGTCCGAGTCTTCCACCTGTGGGTGTGTGCGGGGGGGGGGGGGGGGTGTGAGTTGGTGGATGGATGGTAATATAGTATTATAGGATGCCATTAAAGACACTTACGACCATCGATATAGCCCCTTATCTGTACAGTAAGGCGAAAAATAAGCGCGTGATATATCAGGATGAACAACAACAACAAAAACGGCGAAAACTACAAGGTGCATGTCAATATGAAAATAACTCCGTGACCTGTTTTCATCACGTCATGCCACTGGTCGACACTTTTACTTGATCATTTATATTGTGAACCCGCTCAATAAATCTAACAACACGGTAGTTTGTACGTCTATTAATGTGGTCAAATTTAACACAGACTGATGGGGCCCCTGGGCCTGGTCGTTTCGGTTCCAGGTCAAATCGTCCCCTGTCCAAATCGTCCTCAGTTTGGTCAATTCGTCCTCATAGGTACGATTGTTTTGAAATGGCTTTTTTTGGTCAAATCGTCCTCGGTCTTATATATATATACAGAGCTCCAGTTAAGTTGCGTAATTCGACCAACTTGTGGTGAAATTTTGTTATTTCTTCATCAAAAATGGCAAGTTGGGAGTCCTTTAGAATCGTCTCATTGAGACGAATCTAAAGCACTCCCAACTTGCCATTTTTGATGGAGAAATAAGAAATTTACCTCCAAATTACGCACATTAACTGTAGCTCTGTATATATATATATAGAGTTATTTTGAAGACCTTATTGTGTACCAAACATTACAGACTTCTGATTGTATTAAACTTTGTAGGACAAATAAGGCAAATATACATCTTGTAAATGATACAATTATCCGTGGTGATCAGTGTAGACCCTGATTGCACGCATGCATATAAATCCTACAAGTATACACCGTGTTGATAGGAACATTACAGACTTCTGATTGTATTAAACTTTGTGGGACAAATAAGGCAAATATACATCGTGTAAATTATACAATTATCCGTGGTGATCAGTGTAGACCCTGATTGCACGCAGTCATATAAATCATACAAGTATACACGGTGTTTATAGGAACATTACAGACTTATGATTGTATTAAACTTTGTGGGACAAATAAGGCAAATATACATCGTGTAAATGATACAATTATCCGTGGTGATCAGTGTAGACACTGATTGCACGCAGTCATATAAATCATACAAGTATACACCGTGTTGATAGGAACATTACAGACTTCTGATTGTATTAAACTTTGTGGGACAAATAAGGCAAATATACATCGTGTAAATGATACAATTATCCATGGTGATCAGTGTAGACCCTGATTGCACGCAGTTATATAAATCCAACAAGTATACACCGTGTTGATTGCAATATTTATAAGAGAACATATTACAGAATACAGATCCTGATTACATGTATCCCAAAAAATACAATACAATTATACATCGAGATACAAAAAAACCACAAAAACACAATGTTGGACATTGTAGAATAGGATTCTACCACGTTTATGTAAATGTTAGCATATATACAGTTACACGCCTCTAAAAGTGACATTTATGACAGGACAAACAACTGCCGGTAATTTTCTCCAGTCCAAGGTGTGAAATGAACCGGATGTTTATTGACACATATAGGGGATTATATTGTGGTGGTGGTTTCTCAAATATTTAGCGAATATGGTAGGCTCTGATCAGACTGCTCCATTGGTTGGACAAGACATTAAATATATAGTGGGTCAATACATTGAAAATATGCGAATATAATGCTTACCTGTGTCGCAGAGCCGATGTTGCCATCATTCACACACATCACAAGAGATGTCATGTTGGCGGCGGGAAAACACAGTGTCGCACCTGACACAATTATCCATTTTAAGTTTATTAAAGACATATGTTTAATTAGAAACTAAAATGTAAGTAAATCCAAATATCTGCGTTCAATAAATCCAAGATACGTTATATGTACTCGTGAGATACACGAGCTATACACTGACTTTCAATGAATGAATCTTTGAAAATTCGCGATCGTTTTATATTCAACGGGCGGCAGTAACAAAAGACGATCAACGGATTCGCTCAAAAATCAAAACATGTATTGTTCAATACTAAAAATAAACTTTCGACAATCAAAATAGTTCCACCCTAGTGCATTAATTACTCAATCAGCGACTCCGTTAAGTTCAAAGGTGTATTGTCAATGGAAATAATTCGGGACAAGTGCTGTAATTACTCGGTATTATGGGATTAGCAAACTAATCAGTAAGTATAATCCTTTCTTGGATGCAGCCGAATGTTTGTGAATCGGGTACGTGGTAACAGACATCATAATTAGCACTATTATTATTTGTTACAATCAACGCAATTATCGCCGGCAAGTGGACATGTTACGGAACATAGGAATACTTTCTCTGCTCGTAGTAAACTATATGCATTTATTATTTCTGCAAAATATGAAGAAAAAGTCGCAATACTAACATTGGTCTTAACATAATATATATAATACATTATTATATGCTACAATAAACGAAATAAAACATCCATAATACATATAATTACATTGTAAATAGATATATATATATAAGACTGGGGACGAAATGACCATACTGAGGCCGAATTGACCAAACTGAGGACGATTTGACCACAAACTGAGGATGAAATGACCAAACTGAGGACGATTTGGACAGGGTACGATTTGGACTGAGGACGATTTGACCGGATACCGTCGTTTCTGGGTCCATGCACAGCTGATTCTAGCCACAGGTGGAAGAATCGGACCTAGGACCTGATAAATGACTAATTTGTAAACCGTTACTCCAACCACCAATTTACATACAAAATAGACACTAATCTTCACTACAGCGTTTTCAAGGTAGGAAAGAGCTTGGGAAAATGTCGTAGTTTCGGACTCGCTCAACCACCACACATTTCGATTTTTCTGCTGACTTATGTCTCTGGTAATCCATAAATGTCTTAGGGCTTCAAATATATTCACTTCAATTATCTGTTTTAATCATTTTGTTAGTTACGGGCAAATTAACTACATGTACCACAGCCAAGGCGATAATTGTGTGTACGAAACAATGTCACACATTTTTTGTGGGCTGTGGAAGCATAAATTACGTGTAAAATCTGGCTGAAATCCCATTACAGTCTCAACATATTGAAATAAATGTAATAAATCACTGAAATAAACATCAGTAAATCCGATGTTACAATTTGTGACTAATAAGTGTCATTACTAACCTTGAATGATCTAAAACGTGCGTTTATTTTTATTTGCGTTTCGACATAACCTTCCGTGAACTGTACTTTCGGATTTCCTTTGTTATATTCGCAGAATGATCAATAATGACGTCACGGGAAAACCTAAACTGGAGCATTACAAATACTACAGCCAATCATGTGTGTGTGGGATTCTTTCGAAAATATATATTTCTCTGTAACGTTGGTAGCTAAAACGTGTGTAACTAACATTATAATATACTAAACACAGATGTTTAAAGTGAATATATTTGGGGACCTAAGGCATTTATTATTTGCCAAAGGCGTAAGTCAGCAGAACATTTGAAACGTGTGGTGTTTGAGCGAGCCCGAAACTAAGCCTGTCTAGGGCATTGTCCCAAGCTCTTGTCCACCTTGAAAGGCTATACCGGTACTGTATATTGTAAGGAATTCAAATGAGCCATTTATTTGGTCCTAGGTCCGAGTCTTCCACCTGTGATTCTAGCGTGTCTTGGATGGTCAATTATTGTTTGTATAAACATGAAACACCTCTTTAAACAATGTACAGAACAATTCAAATGCGCCTGGGTGTAATAATAATAATAGTACTTCGAAAGGTATAAAACTCCCATTCACCACCATTGAGACAAAAAGCCACACAATGTAGTCTTCTGGAACTCGCCTATACAACCCATTACAGTGTGTAGAAACCACTGCTTGGGGTGGGTTTTCGGCATAGATTTTACAGTTGCTAATACATTAACATAAATCTCAAAGATTTCGAGTGTAAACTGCACTGTTGGTTACTGGAGACTGACGTCATTTCCCATTAGCCAACCAAATCAATGCGTGTCACGTGATTCAATATTTTTAAAGATGGCGGCTAGCATTCATTTTTAATCAGGAAGCGAACGCGTTTGATTTTAAAAAGCGAATTTAGGTTAGTGAGACGCGTTTTTAGTGCAGTTTACACTCAAAATCTTTGATGGAGGACATTAATTATTTCGAATTCATAAAAAAAAGGTTTGCTGTCTGAAAATTTAGCTTTTTCTAAAAGAGACAAAGTTAAATGCAATATTAATTGTGACAGCCAAAAAATATATTTTGGGGACAGTAACAAATTATACGGTAAGCACAGTCCCTCAAACTTAAAAAAAAATAGTAACAAACTGTCGGTGTATATATTATTTAAAGACGGACACTTTCATCGTTGGTAAGTTTCTATCAGTTTATTATTAAGCTATTTTTATTAAAATCACAAATTTGTACAGAAGTACTATTAGTATTACGCAAACATTTGAACGTAATAATTATTAAATTAGTTGCAACTCCGTCTCCGTCTACAACGATACTGTTACAGCGATACGCTATTGAAACAACATGTATAGTACCCATAACATAACAAAGTAATGTATCATTATATATCACAGGAGATAGAGTAAAACTATATAAACAGAACAATCTGCTTGGCTCGTATGAAAATAGTTCCCGTGGTAGTGGTGTAATTGATTATATCCCTTGCCAAAAGTAGTTCACTGATTTATTAATTCCAGATAAGATATGTTTGCGTAATGAACATCACCGACCCAATTAAGTTGGGTCGTGATGGCTGCTATTTGTATATTGGCATTTTTTGCCTCTGCGACTATAGTCGGCGCTTTTTCCGTCGTCGTCCGCGTCGTCCGTTTTTTTGTAAGGCAAATGCGTTAAAGTTATTGTTTTTTCACAATTTCTCTTTAACCCCTTGTCAGACTTTGATAATATTTCACATCAATGTTTGTCTAGGGATGATGCTTCATTACGCACACCCCCACATCCAAATTCTCAAGGTCAAGGTCATTTATTTACTTTTAATGTTCACCGGTTTTGTAACAGAAATGCGTTAAAGTTATTGGACCTATATTCACCAAACTTCATGTTCATGGTCCTTAATAGGTAGGGGGATTACAAAATTGTTAAAATGACGTCATTACGTAATGCAAGATGGCTGCCGTCTAAAAATAGCACAAATTCTTCAAAAATCTTCTTCTCAAGAACCGCCAACCGGATTTCGACAAAACTTGGTAGGAATGATCGATGTACAATGCTCATTCAAAGTTGTTAAAATGGTGACCCCGGGGTCAAAAATGGGCGTGGCCCGTGGGGTCAAATTTCAACGCACAGTTTATTTCAATTTTTTATTTGACTCCCGGGTCATGGATTATCTGCTCTTTTGGACTTGGAATTTTGCTCGTTTAAGTGGTGCATCCGTGTTCTATGAACACATTTTCTAGTTTGAAAATAAAAAAGCAACTACAGTAGATCTGGACATCTACATGTATACCCTCTATTTTTATTCAGATGCCATTATGATGGGGAGATTGATAAGTGCTTTACGTGGGACATGTCAGCTGGTGTCTGTCACATCACTCGCTGTATCTCGACACCGTTGGACGGTGGGAGTGACCTGGTGCAGACATGTGTATATCCGACATCTGGCAACAACATCCGGCATTGACACCCCAACCCCCTCAAAAGTGGCTAAGCACAAGGAACCAGTGATAAGAAATAGCAATAAAAGATCAAATGACTTGGTAACTAATCCAGTGGCAACAGCACATCCAGTGACTCGTACTAGACGTACTGGAGAATATAAAGGTCACAAACAACAGTTTAGAAAATTTGAAGGCAATGATAATTATAATAGAAAACCTTACCAACACAACAGATTTGAAGACGGGAAATTTGGTCAGAATAATGTTAGAAAACCTTACCAAGATAACAGATTTGAAGACGGGAAATTTGGTCAGAATAATGTTAGAAAACCTTACCAAGATAACAGATTTGAAGACGGGAAATTTGATCAGAATTATGTTAGAAAACCTTACCAACACAACAGATTTGAAGACGGGAAATTTGGTCAGAATAATGTTAGAAAACCTTACCAAGATAACAGATTTGAAGATGGGAAATTTGGTCAGAATAATGTTAGAAAACCTTACCAAGATAACAGATTTGAAGACGGGAAATTTGCTCAGAATAATGTTAGAAAACCTTACCAAGATAACAGATTTGAAGACGGGAAATTTGCTGAGAATAATGTTAGAAAACCTTACCAAGATAACAGATTTGAAGACGGGAAATTTGATCAGAATAATGTTAGAAAACCATACCAACACAACAGATTTGAAGACGGGAAATTTGATCAGAATGATGTTAGAAAACCTTACCAACACAACAGATTTGAAGACGGGAAATTTGATCAGAATAATGTTAGAAACTTTTACAATACTAATGGGGAAAGGTTGAATACATTTTCTAACGGACAGTTCAATGGAGTTAAAGGCGGGGACAGGCATAGAGAGGAGCCACGTGTATTGAGTGACGATAATTCCACAGTACGTCAACGTTCAAGTGTATACAGCAGGGCTGGCAGTGATGTGCACAGGAGTCCGGTGGTTAGACGAATCCCCGCCACTGACAGCAGGCCAGAGGAGGCCACTGACTTGAGGTATACCTGGGAACAGTTGCCCGACGAGGATAAATTTGGGACAGGTGGTCGGAAAACAAGCAGTGTAACAACAACCAGGCCTAGCACAGCAACAGGTATGCTTTTATATAGACATTAGCTGTTTGCATGACGGATGCTGCGAATTTTATCACATTTCTATGCATTATTTTAATACTCCAGTAGTCGATTTCACCAACATTGCAAAGTATACTTTTCTAGCAAAGTATACTTTGAGGGAGTAATCATTTATTTTTCCTGAAATGCATTATTTCATATAGAACTAACGACTGCATATATTTGATGATTAAAAGTATGCAGAATTATTATACTGAATTTATTACATTATCACAGCCAAAATGGCTGTGATAATGTAATAAATTCAGTATAATAAAAATTAATAAATTTATCCTAAAATTGAAAATTTCTCCCTCAAAGTATACTTTGCATTGTTGGTGAAATCGGCTACTGGTCTTGGTACAGCCAGGAGGCATATAGAGTTTGGACTGTGTCCATTCGGGTGTGTGGCCGTCGTCTCGTTTAAGAAGTTTGCTGCAGTTTCCCCAATCGGCTACTGGGGGCATTTATGATTTTATGTGCCGATAGGCCAGAACACATTTTCTTGTTTTTGTACACCAGGGATCAGTTTACAGGGTGAAGTGCGAAATTATCTCCCTATGTTGTCTCACTTCTCCCTATGTTGTCTCACTTCTCCCTATTTTGAGTTTAGTGAGAAGTTTTTCACTATATAAAACGGAAATTTTTGGAAAAAATGGTCTCTTTTCTAAATTTATTAGTGAAAATTTCTCCTTATTTTGAAGGGCTAGCTTGAACCCTGTACACATTTAATGTATATGTATCTAAGAAAATATCAAAATGGCTGTTCGTAATATACAATGTACTAAAACTTAAAAGTATAGAGAATCAGATTCAGAGTGATCAGGCTGTTAAGTTTACGTATTCAAGTTAGACGTTGGTCGTGGCAGTCCTGTTTTTAAACTTTCGCATTAATATGACCTGTTGAATGATACTTCATGAACCACAGACCCACTGTTCCACTTTTTCGCATACAGCCGCTATGACGGGTCTGCACTGTTTGCCATTCCATCAATGAAACACCTGTCGTGCTTCTAACAAGCAATATAGATCATTATGAGGCTACACGCGTGTGCTATTTGATCAGGATCTACATTTTTCCCATAGGCCCCATATTTTTCGTGTCACATATTACAGGGCCTCCACATGGACAAGCACCCATATCCGGCCATCCAGCCAAGTGGTCGGATGTGTTTGGAACACAGACCCGTAACGGGTACAGATCTGCGGAATCCCGGTATGTATGACTCGTGTACAGTACCTGGGGCCCGTTTCACTAAACTTTGTACAAATAAAATGTTCATAAGTGCAAATTTAGGATCGCCTGTAAATGTCAATTCATGAATTTACATTTATTATACCCCCCCCCCCGCAATGAGTTCAGTTGTGTAGGGGGGGGGGGGGGTTACTGGAGTCAGGTTGTCCGTCCGTCCGTCCGTCCGTCCGTCCGTCTGTCACTAAACTTAACATCTGAGAAATATGTTATAACTTCTATTTCCTTCATGTAAAATGCTTAATATTTCACACATGCATTCCTGTAAGGCTCTACCACCATGATGTGCCAAATCAACGACCGTCCAACTCCCGCTGATCCCAAGGTCAAGGTCAAATACTTAGTCTCTTTACAAAACTTAACATCAGAGAAGTATGTTATAACTTCTATTTCCTTCATCTAAAATGCTTAATTTTTAGCCAGGTTTTTTGAGAAAAAAATCCAGGCTATTGGATTGGCGAAAGGCGGGCGGGGGGGCGTCCACAATCAATGTTAAGTTTTCGTGTTTCAGTCCATTTCTTTGTTACTGTACCACATAGGACCAACAAACTTTCACAGCTTCATAACCAAGGGGTGCCCACCACATATCACTATTCAACATGTTACCTTTTTATGAACTTAACCCATTTCTTCAGTGCAGTCGACTTAGCCATTTTCAATGTTAACTTCGCGTTTACAATGTTAAGTTTTCGTGTTTAAGTCCATTTCTTTGGTACTGTACCACCTAGGACCACCAAACTTTCACAGCTTCATAACCAAGGGGTGCCCACTACATACATACAACTATCCAACATGTGATCATTTTTTTTTCGTTGACCTATTATTTCTACGTAATTGACTTAGCCATTTTCAACGTTAACTTTTTAACGTCTAGTTTGGTTAAAGTTTTTCGTTATACTATATCTCTGCAACTGCTTCGCCCATTACCTTGAAACTTCACATGGGTGTTTATCATCATCCATATTTTCATTCTACCCCCCAACCGTGCGGCCCCTGTGCCCAATGTCAAGGTCAAATTACTTTGAATTTTTTTCTTAAAGTTTTTTCGTGTACTATATCTCTGCAACTGCTTCACCCATTACCTTGATACTTCACATGGGTGTTTATCATCATTGTCGCGCCCGCTTGCGGAAAGCGCGATATAATCGGCATTTTGGCATACGTCCGTCCGTCCGTCCGTCCGTGTGTCCGGTTAAAGTTTTTTGGTTAAACTTTTTCCATCTACTATATCTCTTTTTTTAGTGTCCATGCCTCGCCCCAAGGCGTGACATGCAGGCCACGGCCATCTAGTCTACAAAAAGTGGGTATAATTATGTTATCCAAGTGTCTATGCTTGGAAAAAACCTGGCCTTCGTGGCTTTGCCTCGTTTCTTGTTCACACATGCATTCCTGTAAGGCTCTACTAGCATGCATAGCTTCTATTTCCTTCATTGAAAGTTCTTAATATTTCACTCGTGCATTCCTCTAAGGTTGTACTATCATGCTGTGACAAATCCACGACCGTCCAGCCCCCGCTGATCCCAAGGTCAAGGTCACATACTTAGTCTCTTTACAAAACTTAACATCAGAGAAATATGTTATAACTTCTAGTTCTTTCATCAAAAATTCTTAATATTTCTTGCATGCATTCCTCTAAGGCTCTACTGTCATGCTGTGACAAATCCCTGCTGATCTCGAGGTCAAGGTCACATACTTAGTCTCTTTACAAAACTTAACATCAGAGAAATCGGTTATAACTTCTATTTCCTTGCTCGTATCTGCTTCACATTTCACACATGCATTGCTCCAATGGTCCTCATGATTTTCCAAGTTTGGTAACCTATTTATAAGTGTCGTCTATTGGATAACATAATATTCGTACATACATGTACAGAAATAGGTTTTCTTACGGCAACCTCAGGCACAGTGACTGAATGGCGATCAGGAACTACGCTGGTCATCAAGATTGAAACATGTAATACTGTTACATGCAGAAAGTCTGTCTACCCATATGCAAGGTGCATGATCACTTGGTTACAACAACAACAACAATAGCTGAACGTGTTGAAATCTCGCCCACTCCAAAGTAAATATTATTACATATTTTTATGAATATGCTATGGATTTTGATGAAATATGACGCAGCAAACGCGTCTTCATGGGCTGCATTTGGTGGTCCTGGGAGTTCGCCACATACTTATTCGTTTTTGTGAATAATAAATTTCCGTGTTGGTAGACTCGGAAATTGATTCTTTGCAAAAAACGACAGAAGTTTGGGCTAAAGTACAGAGACCACCAAATGCAGCTTAACAAGATGCGTTTGATGCGCCATATTTCATCAGAATCCGACAAAAAAAATTAAATATGTACTTTGAATGTACTTTGTACAACAACAACAAGTACTGAAACTTCCAGAAGCCCTCCTTGTTGTTGTTGTTGTTACCATGTGATCATACACCTTGATATGTACACTCAGCACTGCATTCTCAAGTGGGCTGATGTTGCAGTGGTGCTATAGTGTGCACTCAGCACTGCATTCTCAAGTGGGCTGATGTTGCAGTGGTGCTATAGTGTGCACTCAGCACTGCATTCTCAAGTGGGCTGATGTTGCAGTGGTGCTATAGTGTGTGCTCAGCACTGCATTCTCAAGTGGGCTGATGTTGCAGTGGTGCTATAGTGTACACTCAGCACTGCAATCTCAGTGGGCTGATGTTTGCAGTTGGTGCTATGTGCAGTGGTGCAATATTGTGCACTCAGCACTGCATTCACAATGGGCTGAAGTTGGGCACGTGGTGCATATAGTTGGTGGAGAGCTCAGCACAGCAATTCACAAGGTGGGCTGATGTTTGCAGTGGTTCTAATCTGAACACTCAGGTACTGCATTCTCAAGTTAGGGCTGATGTTGCAGTGGTGTGTATAGTTTGTGTGGCCTCAAGCCAACTGCATTCTCAAGTGGGCTGGGAGTTTTGCAGTGGTTGCCTTTATAGTGTACACTCAGCACTGCATTCTCAAGTGGGCTGATGTTGCAGTGGTGCTATAGTGTGCACTCACTTGACTCACAAGTGATTACTAGTAGGACCTTGCTGTTAAATGGTTGTAAAACCTCAGTCAATCAATCAATCGCACGGTCATCGCCACATTGAGGTGCATCAGTCTTCTTCTGTGAAATTTAGGATACAGGTACCATTTCTAATAATCAAATTCAAATAAGCATAATTGTGTTTGTTGTTTCCCATATTTACTATGCCACCGCAGTGATAGTTGTCGAGGGTATACAGTGTTTACGCCTACTATACATACTGTACTCTAGATAAGGAATTACAGGCTGTCCATTATCTATAAATTCCTATAAATTTGGCAATGCCTATATTTTTCCTATATTTTCCCAAAATCCCTATAAATCCCTATATTTTTCAAAAATCAGTAACTAATTTTTGTAAAATGCTCAAAATCAAGTCTGATATTCAACTTACTGGTTTATTCTAAACACAGTGCAAGGTTAGAGATGCATTTGACTAAATTATGATCGTATTTACCAGTTTTCTTTGTTTGGATCATTTTTTATCTCATTGTAAGATGTGTAATTCTGTATTTTCAGCAAACATTTAAAAAATTTGCCATCCTTAGTTTACCGGTAGCTGATTGAGATGATGTAACATTGTGTTTTAAGTCTGTGAGTTGTCTTGCAGTGGCTCAACCTGTTTTAGAAAATAAAAAATAAAAATTAATCAAGTTAATACATTTGAAACCATTTAAAAAACAGAGGAGAGGAGGATACGGAATGGCTATAAGGGGAGGAGGCCATTAATCTAGATTTTTAACTCGAAAAAATCCTTTACGTACACACATACATGCCGTATAATTGAAAAATATTGAGTTTTGTCCCTATAAATCCCTATTTTTTTGGCAAAAATCCCTATATTTATCCCTATATTTTTGGAAAAAAATCCCTAGAACCGAAAGTGAATGGACAGCCTGGAATTAGTAATTAAGTATTTTCACTCCATCATATCTGAAGAAATTGGGTATTTCAATATTTTAATTGGGTAAAATAAAATCACACTACTGTAAATAGTTTGCTTCGAAATGAAAACATGTCTTTCATTAAGGAGACAATTCTAATGTAATACCAGTATGTGTTTTCATGGAAAATAAGAAAAATATGCTATATTTGTGGTCTGTTTTTTGTTTTCTGTAGCATGATAAAGGTACCAAAAATTTGTTATTGCTTTTTTATACTCGCTACTTCTGATTTCAATTGGGTTTTTGGCAATTTTATTTGGATATTTACGCAAATATGCAGCTTATCTGGAGCGCATGTACATTCATATCAATCGTGGGAAGTAACCTAATGAACATGGGTTTCATCTCCTCAAGGTCAAGGTCACATGTGCTAAACATATATTGTTTATTGCACATTTCTTTCACTTCTGTGCGGTAAATCAACTACCGTCTGTCTGAGCTTCGTGATATTTCACACACACATTCATATTGACCATGTGATGAACCATATTGAATGTGGGCTTCATCTCGTCAAGGCAACGTTTCGCCTAAGACCTTTATCAAGGAATCATTTAGCTATCATGATCTAAGTGGCATCCATTATCTTTGAGATAAGGTTTGTGATTATATATATTATGTATTTGCAACATTTTACACTGGTCGGTGCTGCTACTTGATGTTACTGAGTGCATGGTTTATAGATCTGATGTTTTTGTGTTCATCAGGGGTCCAGATAAGCTGCGTATTTGCTTAAACACCCAATTAAAATTGCCAAAAATCCAATTGAAATCAGAAGTAGCGAGTATCAAAAAGCAGTAAAAAATTTGTGGTACCTTTACCATGCTGCATAAAACAATGAACAGACCACAAATATAGCATAGTTTTCTTATTTTCCATGAAAACACATCTTGGTATTTCATCAGAATTGCCTCCAAGGAGACAATTCTAATGAAATGCCAAGCTATGTTTTCATTTAGAAGCAAACTATTCAATAATTTCTGTCTGTTAATGCGTAAACAGTAGTGTGATTTTATTTTACCCAATTAAACTTTTGAAATAACCAATGACATCAGAAATGATATTAGAGTGACAATACTCGATTACTAATTGCTTATCTGGAGCCCTGGTTCATGGTTGATGGATCTGATGTTATTGTGTCCAGGGTTGATGATGAACCTAACGATGAGCCGCCACACATACCCCTGTCAGCGACCAATAGACGACACGTCCCTGACTGGTATGGGCGACGTATACAGAAGCTGGGCAAACGTGGCCAGGTGGGTAACGTGGCAGGGTAATTGTGGCTGTGACTGGAGAAATGGGGGCTTGTGGGTTTTGAGACCTGTGTAGATCAGCCTGTCCATCCGTACAGTTAGCTACAATAATTCGCCTCCGATATTTTATCTATAGCTACAACTTGACTCATTCAAAAATGTGAGCAACCGAAGTGCTTACCCAAACCTGTTGCATGTAGGTCAAAATTTAGTAAACTGTATATGTTATACCTTTAAACAAATAATCTTTGATGTAGAACTGGTAAATTGCCAAAAATAATAAAACAGGGAAATCATTTTCCCAGGGAAGCCATCGTTTCTCTTATTGTTGTTCAACATTCAACATAGCGAAATGAAGCTTTCAAATTTACTTACATGATTACATGTAAATGTCAGATAAACACATTGACACAGTAAAATAACCAATTTCTGCATGTTTTCTTTATTAATAATTTATTGATACAGTTTTTACAGTTTTATATTGCTATCATATCAAATACGCCGGATAACCAATTGCAAAAATCACTCTTCCATGTGTGGGAGCACGCGATGGGTAATTTAACGATCGGGGTTCATCCTTACCGGAATCCCGACTGGAGACCTGGTTTGGCCCTCACATACGTCTTTGGCATTTTGTATGTGACAGTTGAATCTGGTTATACCCCTTATAAGAGTAATCGTACCGGTATTACTTTTAAATAGGGGAAGGGGCCAAGTGACTTTGGTGCGGTATGGACCTGGCACCAGGTCAGGTTATTCTAATTTCAGGACTGAATATGTTGTATCTCGATGTAAATATTCCGTTCTGATTTTGGGATTTTTCCCCCAATGCAGCAGGTTAAAACGGGATTGAACCTGTTTGCCCGGCCTTACATGACCTTAGCTGTTGATAGGCCGTTAAACACCAATAAACAAACAAACAAACACTCTTCCATGTGTTACATTAAAGAGATGGGGTTAAATTGCTACCCTCGCGAGAGGTATGGAGCGGGGTAGCAATTTTGCTTCTACCGTAGTCTGATCATGATCTGCACTGATCGCCTTTCCAATGTAGATCGTTATCAGGATACGGGAGCATGCTATTTGACTAGGAGCTACACTGACCACAAAACACATAAGCACCATTTCTCCAGTCACAGGCACAATTAGGACCTGGGGCCCATTTCACTAAACTTTGTACAACTAAAATGTAAGTGCAAATTTAGGATCGTCTGGAAATTTCAATTGATGGTTTTACATTTATTGCGCATAGGCTGCATATGCAGCCTATGCTCAATAAATGTAAATCCAATAGCTGTTTACAAGAATCATAATTTTGCACTTACAAATATTTTAGTCGTACAAAGTTTAGTGAAACGGCCCCCTGTCTTGGAGGGGCAGCTACCAAGTTTGGTATGAATACACTCGATGGACAAGACACTGGTTGTTGTTTATTGTGTAGCCAATATTATTATCAATATGAAATTTCTCTAATGTTAACCCTTACAATACTTCATGCCCCCTGTAGCCGATTTCACCAAAATTGCAAAGTATCATCAGGATCTGCACTTTTTGCAAGCAATTTTCATATTTTTGAGATAAAAAAAACACCCCCTTTTCATAATTGGACTAGTGTGAAAATCATTTTGTGAGGTTTGGATTGGTTGCAAAATTAACATTCCAGTTACTTTGGTAGGTGAAAGGGTTAAACACAAATTGAACAATTATGAATGACTTCCCTGATGACTTCTTATCAGGCGCGGACCTGGAGGTGGTGTTCAGGGGTTGCAACCGTTCAGCCGCAGAGTTTACATAGATCACAGTTTACCACCAGCTGGAGTCTGAATTTAAATGCCGTAAAACACAGGAAAGTGCATTTCCGGACATCTAGATTTCAAAATCTTTACAGGGTGGCATGCACCCGGACCCCCCTAGCTTGAAAATAGGACAACCCCCCCGTTCCCCAAATGCTGAATCCGCCCCTGCTTATGGACCATCATTGGCATTAGCATTGGTGGAGTTTGTCTGTTTTATGTCATGTTTATGCTCAGCAATATTACTTCTGCCATTTCTAATGTAAAGGATGCCCCTGAATTGTTCTAAGGGATATTAATTGTGATTTTAATTTATATTTATCAGGTAACCTGCCCTGCATTAACCGAATACGTACTGACTGATAAAATATTGTTGTATCAGGCATGGCCCTGATATAAACCTCCGGGTTACAACGAAGTGAAAACTGACGTTCCATTGGTCGGATGACGTCACGTGACGTTACCGAATGATGTCGGTGTAATGACGCAACGTAAACAAGTCTGTGTTCTGTCCATAGAATACGACGTCATCTAATGTCATTTTCGAGCATAAAACGTTACCTGATAAATAGAATACCAGGCTAGTGTATTTTGATATCAAGTTCATCAGGCTCGGCTCGGAAACGGTAGGAATTCCTCGGCAAGCCTCGGAATTCCACGCCTTTCCTAGCCTTTCCTGATAAACTTAATATGAAAAGACACTAGCCTGGTATTCTCTATATAACGTAGTAATTGTGGAAGTACTGACTATTTTCTGCAAATATCACCATATCCCGTGCAGGGGTTGAAATTTCACTCGCCCAGCTCGCCTTGGCGAGTGTTTTTTTGTGGCGGTCGAGTACTTTCTACAGGCACTCGCCCAGTTTGGCGAGTGAAAAATTTGGTCAGGACTTTTTTTTCTGAATAAATTGCCAATTAATTCCATCGATAACGGCCAATAAATGGTATTAATTCAGCGACCATTTGTTGTTTACAGTTTACGTCAGTTTGCCGGAAGTAAGATTCAAGCAGTGTCTATTACGGGTAGAATTGCTAGCGATTTTGAACACGGTCCATATCGGGCAAATTTAATTCACAAATTATTTGTCGTCTGTACGCGGCCGGGCTAACAAATAATATGATTGCGAGTATAGACTAGTATGTGTATTATCATACGTGGCCACATATATCGTCTCGTAGACAGTTGGGTTTAACGCGCATTTCAGACGCCAAACCCGAAACCATTGAATTTAGTAATTAAGGCAGCGCGCAGCGCATGCAAACATAAAGCTGCTAAAAACGTTGTTGAAGAAAAAACTTGACGAAGTTTATCTCGTGATAAATAATATTTATTTGTTTGTTTATGTTCATTTAATAATTAAAATATAAATAACAATAATAGTGAATATGTCTTATCCGTTTTGGTAATGATCATACATGTACAAGCTTCTTTTTTTTTTAATAAGATGCAACATTGCAAATAGCAATTTATTTGAAAGAAAACTGGGCAAGTAACTTTTTGACCTGGGCAAGTACTTTTTATTTGTACTTTCAACCCCTGCCGTGAATATCACCATATGCCGTGAATAGATTCATTTGCAGTAGGATCTCCAGCTGTGATAACCAGTGGGTGGCGGTCGGGCGAACGAGACGGCGTAAATTAACGGTAGGGGTTCCTCCTTATATGAATCACGATTTGCCTGGTTTGGCCCTCGGGTACGTTTTTATCTTTGGCACTTTTGTTACCTGGGAGTTGAATTGGTTATTGCCCATTATAAAAGTAGTAAGGTTATTACTGATCCTACTGCTTTTGGGAGGGGCCAAGTAATTCTGGCATCGATCAGGATTATGCTGATTTCAGGGCTGAATATATAGTTTCGTTATTGTAAATATTCAGTTCTGATTTTGGGATTTTCCCCCCATTTGTATATGTACTTGAACATGTACATGTACTTGTACAGGTAATATATGGGATTTAGTACTAAACCCATTGACCCGGCCTTAACTGACCTTAGCTGTTGATAGGCCGTTAAACCCCAACAAACAAACAAACTGTGATAACCAACCTTACAGTGCTTTAAGCCAGTGTAGCCACAGATTAGCCTGTGCATGTACATCTGTACAGTCTGATCAGGACCTACACTGGTCGCCATTCGGACATGCTGATACTGTTTATGACCCCAAATAACAAGTTTTGACCTTCCTATGAGTTGAATCGGGATCCATCAGCTGGCAGTTCAACTTAGATCCTGAAATGTTCGTAAGTGCAAATTTATGATCGTCTGGAAATTTCAATTGTGCTACTACTTCACTTGATGTTATTTGTATGGGGTTTATGGATCTGTGTTCCG
Organism: Conchocele bisecta; assembly: GCA_029237695.1. NCBI lineage: Eukaryota > Metazoa > Mollusca > Bivalvia > Lucinida > Thyasiridae > Conchocele > Conchocele bisecta. The sequence goes on along the minus strand of CM055267.1, from coordinate 17,653,221 downwards.
TTTCTCTAAACTTCGTACAACTAAAATGTTTGTAAGTGCAAAAGAAATTTCAATTGATGGATTTACATTTATTGAGCATAGGCTGCATGCAGCTATCATAATTTTGCACTTACGAACATTTTAGTCGTACAAAGTTTAGTGAAACGGACCCCTATTCTTTACTAATTGAAGTCCATGGATACAATACTTAAACCTGATTATTTTGTTTATTTTTCTACAAAAGTATATGTTGTTACCAATCATTTGAACCGTTTGATCGAGTTCATACGAGTGGTAACAACATATCGATGGTCTAGTAACATAAGGTTGTAACTGCTATGCTTCTATGCTTTAGCATAGCAGTTACCACCTTATGTTACTAGACCATCGATATACATTTGAACAGAAAAAGAGAAAATGGCTGGAAAATAAATTCTCCAATTTGTTTTTTTATACCTGGGATGGGTTGCGGCCTAGGGGTTAGAACACCTGACTTCCAAACCAGAGATTGTGGGTTCAAACCTCACCTTGGGCATCAAAAATACTTTCATAGTATTTCCATCTCACTGGTCTGTCGGATGAGACTTTAAACTGTGGTCCCGTCTCTATATGACCTTAGCTGTTGGTACGACGTTAAACCCATTCACTTTCACTTTTCCCAGTGTGTATACTGGTACTTCAATTGTATCTGGCCTATAATGGATTACGGCTTTCTCTCTTGGTTGTGAGTCTTACTGGGATTCACACCTGGGACCACGTGATCTGGTGCAGTAAGGATGACTGGCACCAGGTCAGGTTCTTATCCATGTTGAAGGTTTTTATTGTAATTTTTATGCCCCCACCAATTTATTGGGGTGCATTATGTTTTACCCTTGTCCGTCCGAACATGTTATTTGTAAGGCAAATGCATTTAAGTTTTTTAATCTTAGTAATATTTGGCCACAATGTCTGTCTAGGGATGGTGCTTTGTTTCACATACTAACCACGCTTGAACACCCAAGGTCAAGGTCACTGGGGACTTGTGTTTACCTTGTTTGTAAGGCAAATGTGTTTATAAGTTTTTAATGTATTCTTAACTCTTTAACTCATTCAACAATTTCAATAATATTTGGCCACAATGTCTGTCTAGGTTTGCTGCTTTGTTTCGCACATGACCCAGCCCCGAACACCCAAGGTGAAGGTCACTGATGACTTATTAGCTCACCTGAGCAAAGCTCATGTGAGCTATTGTTACCGCAATGTGTCCGTCGTCCGTCATCGTCCGTGAACATTTTCAAACGTCTTTTCCTCGGTAACCATTGGGCCTATAGTCACCAAACTTCATGGGCATGGTCCTTAGGTAGGGGGATTACAAAATTGTTAAAATGACGTCATTACGTAATCCAAGATGGCCGCCATCTAAAAATAGCACAAATTCTTCAAAAATCTTCTTCTCAAGAACCGCCAACCGGATTTCAACAAAACTTGGTAGGAATGATCGATGTACAATGCTCATTCAAAGTGGTTAAAAAAAAAAAAACCCCAGGGTCAAAAATTGGCGTGGCCTGTGGGGTCAAATTGGGGTCAAATTTTATTTTTGACCCAATATGGTCATGTCATATATCAAATTGAAGGTATCAACGAGGCGATCACTCTGGTGCATTTTTTGTCGAAATCGGATGGTTATGTCATCCAAGATGGCCGCCGAAAGGTCAAAAGGTCGTTCTTTTATTAGAAATTTAAAAATTCTTCTTCACATGAACCGCTTGGCCCATGGTAGCCAAACTTAAAAGTTATGGTCCATGGGTGAAGCCTTTTCAGATTTGTTAAAATGGAGGTCATCGCTAATCCAAGATGACCGCCGTCTAAAAATAGCATAAATTCTTAACAAATCTTCTTCTCGTGAACCGCAAGCCGGATTTCGACGAAACTTGATAGGAATGATCGATGTACAATGGTCTTTCAAAGTTGTTAAAATGGTGACACCGGGGTCAAAAATAGGCGTGGCCCATGGGGTCAAATTGGGGTAAAATGTTATTTTTGACCGAATATGGTCATGTTATATATCAAATCGAAGGTATCAATGAGACGATCACTCTGGTACATTTTTTGTCGAAATTAGTATGCTCATGTCATATATCAAATTGAAGGTATCGATGAGGCGATTGCTCTGGTGCAATATTTGTCGGAATCGGATGATAATGTCATCCATGATGGCCACCAAAAGGTCCATTTATTCGAGATTTTGAGTCATCGCTTAATCCAAGATGACCGCCATCTAAAAATAGCACAATTTTTTTAAAACACATGAACTCAATGTCACATTCTCCTCTGGTGTTCATGGAGTCAGGTAAGCGAATTAGGGCCATCATGGCCCTCTTGTGTTCATTTTACTATCCAGGCTGCTGGAAGGGGATTAGCTTTGTAATAACTCCTTAACCCTGTCAATACCACAGACCTCTATAGAGACAATGTTTGCAAACAGTGCAGATCCAGATGAGCATGCTCGTAACGAGCCGTCTCATCAGGATCTCTACTGTTTGTTAATAATTTTAAACGTCGTACAGATTACCCTTTTAGAAGAATGGGATAATTTGAATGAACAAATGAAATAGCGTGAAACATTGGCATGGAACATCCTATTAAGTTACTTGGTGTTGAAAGGGTTAACTCCACCAATTTCAATAATATTTGCCCACAGTGTCTGTCTAGGGATTAGCTTCATAATAACGAGGCCCTTTTACTAGCAAGGCTGCAGGTGGGAGCATCCGTGTTCTATGAACACATTTTCTAGTTTGTTCTGATTGTACAGTGCCTCCGCCTTATAGGTGCATTCTCGTCTAAATATCACCTTGCTGTTAAACAGACCTAAAGCCCCAATCAATCAATCAATATATCAATCAATAAATGAATCAATCGATCATCAATCAATCATTTTAGGTAAAAGAATCATTGGCGATGCTGGAGGATCAAATGATGAAACAAGACCGTGTAAAACCTCGACCATTTGAGTTCCGAGCAGCCATAGGCACACTCGCAAATGTTGGCTTTACATCAAAGGCGTTTAAGCTGTTTAAGCAGGTACATATATACTTGTGGGTGGCAGGTAGGAGTATGCGATGGGTAATTTAACAATCGGGGTTCATACTTACCAGAATTCTGACTGGTTACCTGGTTTGGCCCTCACATACGTCATTTTGTATGTGAGAGTTGAATCTGGTTATACCCCTTATGTGAGTATTACGATTAATCGTAATCCTATTTTAGGGTAAGGGGCCTAGTGACTGGTGTGGTATGGACCTGGCACCAGGTCAGATTATTCTAATTTCAGGGCTGAGTATATTTTTTTTCCCAATGTAAATATTCCATTCTGATTTTGGAACTTTCCCCCAATGCAGCAGGTTAAGATGAGATTGAACCTGTTTGCTCGGCCTTACCTGACCTTAGCTATTGATAGGCCGTTAAAGACCAATAAACAAACAAACAAACAAACAAACATTTATACTTGTTTACATTTTTAGCTCGACTATTCGAAGAATAGTTAGAGCTTATGTTGTCACCCCGGCGTCGGCGTCACCGTCACGCCTTGGTTAAGGTTTTTAGTCAACCTTGTATATGGAATACTACTGGCCCTACACCCACCATACTTGGACAACTTCATCTCCTAGTGACTTACTTAATCCTCTTCGTGCTGAGTAGCACCAAAGACCGCCATCTCCTAGTGATGTACATCAATAACCCCTGATCTATATTTGACCTTGACCTACATTTCCTCTTTAATTACTTAGTTAATTCCCCTTGGTTAAGGTTTTTAGTCAACCTTGGTTAAGTTTTTAGTCAAGCTTGTACATGGAATACTATTGTGCATAGAGACACCATACTTGGACAACCTTTTCTCATAGCGATGTACATCAATAACCCCTGATCAATATTTGACCTTGACCTACATTTCCTCTTGAATTACTTAGTTAATTCCCCTTGGTTAACGTTTTTGGTCAAGCTTGTATATGGAATACTACTGGCCCTACACCCACCATACTTGCACAACTTCATCTCCTAGTGATGTACATCAATAACCCCTGATCTATATTTGACCTTGACCTACATTTCCTCTTGAATTACTTAGTTAATTCCCCTTGGTTAAGGTTTTTAGTCAAGCTTGTATATGGAATACTACTGGCCCTACACCCACCATACTTAAACAACTTCATATCCTAGTGATGTACATCAATAACCTCTGATCTATATTTGACCTTGACCTACATTTCCTCTTGAATTACTTAGTCAATTCCCATTGGTTAAGATTTTTAGTCAAGCTTGTAGATGGAATACTCCTGGCCCTACACCAACTATACTTGGACAACTTCATCTCCTAGTGATGTACATCAACAACCCCTGACCTATATTTGACCTTGACCTACATTTAACCTTGAATTACTTTCTTAATTCTCCTTGGTTAAGGTTTTTAGTCAACCTTGGTTAAGGTTTTTACTCAAGCTTGTACATGGAATACTATTGTGCATACATACACCATACTTGGACAACCTTTTCTGATAGTGATGTACATCAATAACCCCTGATCTATATTTGACCTTGACCTACATTTCCTCTTGAATTACTTAGTTAATTAATTCTCTTTGGTTAAGGTTTTTAGTCAAGCTTGTAGATGGAATACTCCTGGCCCTACACCAACCATACTTGGACAACTTCATCTCCTAGTGATGTTCATCAACAACCCCTGACCTATATTTGACCTTGACCTACATTTAACCTTGAATTACTTACTTCATTCCCCTTGGTTAAGGTTTTTAGTCGACCTTGGTTAAGGCTTTTAATCAAGCTTGTAGATGGAATACTATTGTGCATACAGACACCATACTTGGATAACTTTTTCTCATAGGGATGTACATCAATAACCCCAGACCTATATTTTACCTTCACCTACATTTAACCTTGAATTACTTGGTTAATGTTTATAATCAAGCTTGTATATGCAATACTCCTGTGCCTACATCAACCATACTTGGACAACTTCAATGCCTAGTGATGTACATCAATAATCCCTGACCTATATTTGACCTTGACCTACTTTTATCCTTGGATTACTTAGTTATTTCCCCTTGGTTAAGGTTTTTAGTCAAGCTTGTATATGGAATACTCCTGGGCCTACAGCAACCATACTTGGAAAACTTCATCTCCTAGTGATGTACATTAATAACCCCTGACCTATATCTGACATTGACCTACATTTAACCTTGAATTACTTACTTAATTTCCCTTGGTTAAGGTTTTTAGTCAACCTTGGTTAAAGTTTTTATGCAGGCCGCAGCCACCTTGTTTGTCAAGCTATGTGTACATCGACAACCCTCGTAGTCGAGCTATGCTGTTCTCCTACAGCTCTTGTTACTTTGGGGAATACAGCCATAGTCTATATTTGTGGCTGCGACTTGAGAAATGTGGCTTATGGTTTTGCAATCATTGTAGATCCAGATCAGCCTGTGCATCTGCACAGTCTGATCAGGATCTGCACTGGTCACCATTCCATCAATGAAGCATCCATCATGCTTCTATACAAGCACTATTGTTGTAAGACTACAGGACAGAGCTCCAGATAAGTTTTGTATCTAAAGTGTATTATACTCCCAGATTTCAAATTCAATGCTTATTTTACTTTTACAAATGCATTACTGATCTTATTCCTTATTAAATAGGGAACAAATGATAACAATCAAAACAAATTGGCTTTTTGCAGTTCAACTAAGTAAATTGCTACTCGATTTGAAAATTAATGTGTATTTTCACATTGCTATGAGTATTTTGTAATTGATGCGTATTCTGCTAAACACATCTTATCCGGAGCTCTGTACAGGAGTGTGCTATTGGATCAGGATCTACACAGATCACACATCCCATACTCCCCATTTCTCTAGTCACAGCCATATATGTGTAAGTACATATTAGATCTATGTGCATATGTTCGTAACACTTGTTCAAATCTTTAACTGTTAACCCCTTCGTGAATTTTGATCATACTTGCCAACAACGTATGTTTAACACACTATGGATAATGCTTTGAGTCCCTACAATAGCTGTTGATAGGCCGTTAAACACCAATAAAAAACAACAAACAAACCTACAATAGGTTTTGTAGTTCATTATGGAAGCATCATTAACAAATTCAGAGCAACTTCATAAATTTAATAAAAACGACTTTGGGGTACTCAGAGCTCCAGATAAGGAATTAGTAATTGAGTATTGTCACTCCATCATTTCTAAAGCAATTGGGCATTTCAACATTTTAATTGGGTAAACTAAAATCACTAATGTTTACACATCAACAGACAGCAATTATTGAATAGTTTGCTTCAAAATCAAAACATGTCTTGGCATTTCATTAGAATTGTCTCCTTGGAGACAATTCTAATGAAATACCAAGATGTGTTTTCATGGAAAATAAGAAAAAGATGCTATATTTGTGGTCTGTTTCTGGTTTTCTGCAACATGGTAAAGGTACCATAAATTTGTTATTGCTTTTTGATACTCGCTACTTCTGATTACAATTGGGTTTTTGGCAATTTTAATTGGGTATTTAAGTAAATACGCAGCTTATCTGGAGCTCTGGTACATCTAGTTGCCACCCTGTCTGTCTGTCCAAGATTTGCGATGAAGTTTTCAGCTGCCTACTATCTCTGTTACCATATGTCGGATTGGCTTGAAACTTTATACATTTATTTGTCATCATCCATATTTTTATTCCTTAGCCCACACATGTGGTACACATGCCCAAGGTCAAGATCAATTGAAAGAAAAAGTAATGAATTGCAGGGCTCTAAATAAGGAATTAGTAATTGAGTATTGTCACTCCATCATTTCTGAAGCAATTGGGTATTTCAAAATTTAATTGTGTAAAATAAAATCACACTACTGTTTACACATCAGCAGACCGCAATTATTGAATAGTTTGCTTCTAAATGAAAACATGTCTTGGTATTTCATTACAATTATCTCCTTGGAGACAATTCTAATGAAATACCAAGATGTGTTTTCATGGAAAAATAATAAAAATATGCTATATTTGTGGTCTGTTTATTGTTTTCTGTAGCATGATAAAGATACCACACTTTTTTCATTGCTTTTTGATACTCACTACTTTTGATTTCAATTAGGTTTTTGGCAGTTTTAATTGGGCATTTAAGCAAATATGCACCTTATCTGGAGATCTGGGCCCGGTTGTTCAAAACACCAGTTAGCTTAACGGACTGTTAAATCCTTAACGCACTGTTAAATCCTTAACTGAATGGTTAAAATCTCTGTTAAAACAGAGATTTTAACCATTCAGTTAAGGATTTAACAGTCCGTTAAGCTAACAGATGTTTTGAGCAACCGGGCCCTGGAATTGTGTATCTCTGCACGCCTAAGCTGGATTTGTTGAAACTAATATACCTATATTTATTATCATCCATATTCTGATTATATAGCTCACTGTGGCTCCTGTGTTCAAGGTCAAGGTCAAATGACCTAGAAATTTGCGTTAAAGTATTTAAAAAATATGTGTTAAAATTTTTGAGGGTTACATCCATCAGTGTTCCTTGGAGTTATTCCTCCTTATTTACTGGCTATGAATCCAGGGGTGCGTTTCACTAAACTTCGTACGACTAAAATGTTCGTAATCGCAAATTTAGGATCGTCTGGAAATTTAAATTAATGGATTTACATTTATTGAGCATAGGCTGCTATGCTCAATAAATGTAAATCCAATAATTGTTTACAAGAAAACATTGCTAATGTGACAATTACAGACTATCATAATATTGCACTTACGAACATTTTAGTCGTAAGAAGTTTAGTGAAACGGGTCCCAGGTGCATATATTGTAACCATATATTGTAACCATATATTGTAACTATATGCACTCTTGTTGCCAGATATTTGACGAATGGACCCACTTTGAACATTTCTAGAATGAACACTGCTATATAATTGATATCAAATAATATTTTTATGCCCCACCACGATAGTGGAGGGGGCATTTAGTGTTGCTTGTCCGGCCCATCCTTCTGTATGTCTGTCACGAACCTTGTAAGTCGTTAAACTTTTAAAGCGTACTAGCTACAGGCCTGCTACTTGGTATGTAGCTTGCTTATGATGAGTAGATGCGCACAGTTTATTTACACTAGATTTGACCCCCGGATCCTGGATTATTTATTATTATTAAAGTATCTGTGTATCAGATGGTCAAATGCTTTTTTACCAACTACATCCACATCTGAGACCCTTGGCCTTTATAGCATTTTTGTCGCGCCTTCTGCTAAAGCTATAGTCAACCTTTTTCCGTAGTCATCATTATTGTCGTCGGCGTCCAAAATGTCAAAAAGTTTGTACAAGCTCCATCATGATGGTATAACTTTAATATTACTCGACACTTGATACATGTGAGCATTTGGAACACACTCATGCCGCCACCATTCACATGATCTTGACCTTTTTTACCTTCACATTTTTGCTACACACTTATGTGATCATTCAGAACACCCTTGTGCCGCCATTAACATGACCTTAAACTTTTTTTATCTTCACATGTTTGCTGAAACAGTTAGCCAGTTTTTGGCGTCAAAAAGTTTGTACAAGTTTCTTCATCATGATTATAACTTTAATATTACCTGACAGATTGATTCAATATTTGGACACTCGATACATGTGAGCATTTGGAACACCCTTGTGCCACCATTAACATGACCTTGACCTTCATATAGTTGTGGAAACACTTGTTTTTATGTCAAAAAGTTTCTTCAACCTTGACCTTCTTCATGTTTTAAGCATGCACTTCTCTGACGGTTTTTGTGATACTCACTTTAGTACATGCCCATGATCATGTTACGGTCAAATGCCTCGGCAGGTGCGACACCGCTTCCGTGGCGGAATTCTTGTATATTGAAAACCTTAATTAAGTAGCAATTTAGAATACTATGCTGGTTTATATTAGCGTTATATTCCAATATTTAGGTCATATTGAATGTAAGTTCATCCCGTAGTTGATCATACTTGTGTCTTGGTGTTACATAACTCTTTAGCCCTTTATCTGCAGATAATTTTGTCTTTTCTCTCGGTCTCTGACAGTAAAAAATGGTTTGGCAGCATTGGAAATGGAAGTGCTGACAAACCAAGTTTTTGATGAGAAAAATATTCAGCAGACGACACAAATTAATTCAGCATTGTAAGGGTTAAAATATCACCCACAAAAAATGTGACAAATATTTCACAAGTGTGAAGTTAAATCGAGTATCTGCTCAGGTTTTATAAACAGTGATCCAGAGATGTAAATATTGAGCCTTGTGTTACAGATGGGCCGCATGGATATACGAGCTGACCACCACACGTACACGTCTCTATTCAACGCGTGTGCCCACTCACCATACAAGGACTACGGTCTGCGCGAGGCCGATTGGCTTTACAACCACATGAAGGAGAAAAAGTACAAGCCACAGTACATCACGTACCAGGCGATGATCAAGGCCTTTGGTATGTGTGGTGACCTCGAGACTGCGTTCCACGTCGCCGACCAGTGTAGCCAGCAGTACCGCGTCACGGTCAACCTGCTGTCCTCCCTCCTCGTGGCATGCCTGTCCAACCGTGACACCGGCTTACGACACGCCATCATGGTAGGTACTGTGATCCTTTCTGTCCACTACTGTCCAGCGTAAGTGTGACATCTGAACACCATATGCACCAGCATGATGTGTCGCAAATATTTTGATATACACATTTTGTGTTTGGGTTTGTTCAAACACTGTTAACATATTTCACCTATTTGTTACGTAGCCATCCACTAGAAGAATTCACATAAGTGTAAAAGCTTGTTTTCTAATCCTGTTCTCAATTGTATATATATATATATATATCTCTCTTGCCATAATTTGAAATAAATATTATTTAACACTTTCAACACCACAGACCTGTATAGTGGTATTGGCAAACAGTGTAGATCCAGATGAGCCGGCTCGTAGCGAGCCGTCTCATCAGGATCTGCACTTTTTGCGATTAATTTTCATATTTTTGAGAACAAAAGCATCCCCTTTTCATGTACTAGTCATTTTGTAATGATTGGATTGGTTGCAAAATTAACATATCAAAAGCCATTCCAGTTACTTAGGGGTGAAAGGGTTAAACTAATATCAGAGGTATAAAATCCCCGCCCTCATCATTTCCTGCTCTACTAGTCCTTTTGGATGGAGACTTTAAAAGGCGGTCCCCTGTATCAGATTTGAAGGAGAGTCTGGGCACGTTAAAGAACCAGAGGGGACTATTCTAATAAGAGCTTGGCCCCCTGGGGCCAGTTTCCTCTGTATCCACCTCCTTGTTTTCTCCCCTTCTTGGGAGACGACATGCAAGGTCATCGAGCCAGTGTCGTCGTTAAATCCAAGCATTTACATTTTTTGAAAAAAGAATTTCATAGTATTTCCATCCGACTGGTATTTTTTATGAGACTTAAACCCGAGGTCCTAATGGATTGTGGCCTAAGGATTAGAACACCTGACTTTCAATCCGGAGGTTGTGGGTTCACACCTCGCCTAGGGCATCAAAAATACTTTCATAGTATTTCTATCTGACTGGTCTGTCGGATGATACTTTGAAACTGTGGTCCCTTCTCTACATGACCATAGCTGTTGGTGGAACGTTAAACCCATTCACTTTCAGTTTAAACCCGAGGTCCAGTCTCTATGTGTGGCTGTGACTGGAGAAATGGGGCTTATGGGTTTTGCAACCAGTGTAGATCCAGTAGCTTATTTCACCAACATTGCAAAGTATACTTTACTAGCAAAGTATACTTTGTGGGAGTAATCATTTATTTTTCCTGAAATGCATTATTTCATATACAACTAACTACTGCATATATTTGATGATTACATTTATGCAGAATTATTATACTGAATTTATTACATTATCACAGCCAAAATGGCTGTGATAATGTAATAAATTCAGTATAATAAAAATTAATATTTTTTTCCTAAAATTGAAAATTTCTACCTCAAAGTATACTTTGCTAGAAAAGTGTACTTTGCAATGTTGATGAAATAGGCTACAGATCTGCCTGTGCATCCACACAGTCTGGTCAGGATTTGCAATTTCCGTCATTCCATCAATGAAATCCTTCGTGCTTCTAACAATTAGTATAGACCATCTTCAGGCTACAGGAGTGTGCTGTATGATCAGGAGCTACACAGGTCACATATCCCATAAGCCCCATGTTTCAGTCACAACCACATATGAGATACGCCATGTGATTTTGTACATTCGGACATTGTGTAATTTCATTAAATACGTTTACAAAATTGAGAATATTTTTCATAAATTAAGTCAAAAGTTGACAAAATTTTCAGAGTACATGCGGAATTATATTCCGCATGTACTCTGAAAATTGTGTCAACTTTTGAAGCCATTTACTGAAAATATTGTGAACGTACTTTAATGAAATTATACAGATGTCCGAAGGCACCGAATCCCAACTCGTGTCTCACATGACTTTAATAGCTAGGATGTTGAACTCTTTCACATTTCACATTATCTGTCTACTGCTACATGAATATATTTCACTGCACTTATCATGTCAGAATAAAACCGTGACGGAGACAATTTGCAAAAGTAAAATACACATTGAATCTGAAATATGGGGGTATACTACTCAGTACTCTTTAGATAGAAAACATATCTGGAGCTCTGGGGGCTGTTTCACTAAACTTCTTACGACTAAAATGTTCGTAAGCGCAAATTTAGGATCGTCTAGAAATTTTGATTGAAGGATTTACATTTATTGAGCATAGGCTGCATATGCAGCCTATGCTCAATAAATGTAAATCCAATAATTGTTTGCAAGAAAACAGTGTTGATGTGCAATGTTCAGACTCATAATTTTGCACTTATGAACATTTTAGTCGTACAAAGTTTAGTGAAACGGCCCTCAGGTGCCTAAGGCCTAAAAAATGCACAGACTTCCAATACTTGCTATATCATTGGAAGTCTGTGCATATTTTTATTTCTTGGGCACCAGAGCTCCAGTAGCCTATTTCATCAACATTGCAAAGTATACTTCTCTAGTAAAGTATACTTCTCTAGTAAAGTATACTTTGAGGGAGAAATTTTCAATTTAAGGATAAATTTATTAATTTTTAGCCAGGTTTTTTGAAAAAAAATCCAGGCTATTGGATTGGCGAAAGCCAGGCGGGCGGGCGGTGGGCGGGTGGCGGGCGGCGTCCACAATCAATGTTAAGTTTTCGTGTTTGAGTCCATTTCTTTGTTACTGTACCACCTAGGACCACCAAACTTTCACAGCTTCATAATCAAGGGGTGCCCACCACATATTGCTATCCAACATGTTACATTTTTTTTAACTTGACCAATTTTTTCCGCGCAGTCGACTTCACATGGGTGTTTATCATCATTGTCGCACCCGCTTGCGGAAAGCGCATTTTATGCATTTTGGCATACGTCCGTCCTTCCGTCCGTACGTCCGTGTCCGGTTAAAGTTTTTTCGTTAAAGTTTTTCCATCTACTATATCTATTTTTTTAGTGTCCATGTCTCGCCCCAAGGCGCGACATGCAGGCCACGGCCATCTAGTCTACGAAAAGTGGGTATAATTATGTTATCCAAGTGTCTATGCTTGGAAAAAACCTGGCCTTCGTGGCTTTGCCTCGTTTCTTGTTTTTAACTTGACCCATTTTTTCCGCGCAGTCGACTTAGCCATTTTCAATGTTAAGTTTTCGTGTTTACAATGTTAAGTTTTCGTGTTCAAGTCCATTTCTTTGGTACTGTACCACCTAGGACCACCAAACTTTCACAGCTTCATAACCAAGGGGTGCCTACCACATACAACTATCCAACATGTGACTATTTTTAGCTCGACTATTCGAAGAATAAGTAGAGCTTATGTTGTCGCGTCGGCGTTGGCGTCACCGTCACCGTCACGCCTTGGTTAAGGTTTTTAGTCAACCTTGTATATGGAATACTACTGGCCCTACTGGCCCTACACCCACCATACTTGCACAACTTCATCTCCTAGTGATGTACATCAATAACCCCTGATCTATATTTCACCTTCACCTACATTTCCTCTTGAATTACTTAGTTAATTCCCCTTGGTTAAGGTTTTTAGTCAACCTTGGTTAAGGGTTTTAGTCAAGCTTGTACATGGAATACTAGTGTGCATACAGACACCATACTTGCACAACGTTTTCTAATTGGGATGTACATCAATAACCCCTGATCTATATTTGACATTGACCTACATTTCCTCTTCAATTACTTAGTTAATTCCCCTTGTTTAAGGTTTTTAGTTTAGCTTGTATATGGAATATTCCTGGCCCTACACCTACCATACTTGGACAACTTCATCTCCTAGTGATGTACATCAACAACTACTGACCTATATTTGACCTTGACCTACATTTAACTTTGAATTACTTAGTTAATTCCCCTTGGTTAAGGTTTTTAGTCAAGCTTGTACATGGAATACTATTGTGCATACTAACACCATACTTGGACAACCTTTTCTCATAGCGATGTACATCAATAACCCCTGATCTATATTTGACCTTGACCTACATTTCCTCTTGAATTACTTACTTAATTCTCCTTGGTTAAGGTTTTTAGTCAAGCTTGTAGATGCAATACTCCTGGCCCTACACCAACCATACTTGGACAACTTCATCTCCTAGTGATGTACATCAATAATCCTTGACCTATATTTGACCTTGACCTACTTTTATCCTTGGATTACTTTCTTATTTCCCCTTGGTTAAGATTTTTAGTCAAGCTTGTATATGGAATATTCCTGGGCCTACAGCAACCATACTTGGAAAACTTCATCTCCTAGTGATGTACATCAATAACCCCTGACCTATATCTGACATTGACCTACATTTAACCTTGAATTACTTACTTAATTTCCCTTGGTTAAGGTTTTTAGTCAACGTTGGTTAAGGTTTTTATGCAGGCTGCGCCCACCTTGTTTGTCGAGCTATGCTGTTCTGCTACAGCTCTTGTTTTACCTTCACCTATTATTTCTACGTACCGTAATTGACTTAGCCATTTTCAACGTTAACTTTTTAACGTACGTCTGGTTAAATTTTTTTCGTTATACTATATCTCTGCAACTGCTTCGCCCATTACTTTGAAACTTCACATGGGTGTTTATCATCATCCATATTTTCATTCTAACCCCCAACCGTGCGGCCCCTGTGCCCAATGTCAAGGTCAAATTACTTTGAATTTTTTTGTTAAAGTTTTTTCGTGCACTATATCTCTGCAACTGCTTCACCCATTACCTTGATACTTCACATGGGTGTTTATCATCATTGTCGCACCCGCTTGCGGAAAGCACGATATCGTCGGCATTTTGGCATACGTCCGTCCTTCCGTCCGTACGTCTGTGTGTCCGGTTAAAGTTTTTTCGTTAAAGTTTTTCCATCTACTATATCTATTTTTTTAGTGTCCATGCTTCGCCCCAAGGCGCGACATGCAGGCCACGGCCATCTCGTCTACAAAAAGTGGGTATAATTATGTTATCCAAGTGTCTATGCTTGGAAAAAACCTGGCCTTCGTGGCTTTGCCTCGTTTCTTGTTATCATACTGAATTTATTACATTAGTGATAATGTAATAAATTCAGTATACTAATTCTGCATACTTTTAATCATCAAATATATGCAGTCGTTAGTTCTATATGAAATAATGAATTTCGGGGGAAAAAAATGATTACTCTTTCAAAGTATACTTTGCTAGATAAGTAGACTTTGCAATTTTGATGAAATCGGCTACAGATGTATTTTGTATCTAACGAGTATTATACCCCCATATTTCAAATTCAATGTGTATTTTACTTTTGCACATGTATTATTCATTTTCTTCCTTATTAAATAGGGAACAAATGATAAAAAATAAAGCAAATTTAAAAATTCACTTATTTGAGCAACAACAGTGTTTGCTTTTTGCAGCTCAACTTTATTACAGTATTTTCAATACTCAATTTGAAAATCAATACGTATTTTCTCATTGCTGTGAGTATTTTGTACTCCCAATTTTGATAATCAATGTGTATTCTGCTAATATAAGTGCGTAATATACACCAATAATTCCAGCACAAAAATATTTACACAATTCCCTATCATTAGATTGGCAAGTCTCTGTCCAAAATTTATATCCCAGTAAACTCCCATGCCGAACTACTTTCCGTAACCGTCAGGCGCAGTTAAAATAATTCTTAAGAAAACGGAAAATAAACCCATAAAATATAATTGATTTTGTGTGATATTTAAGAGCTTTTTTTTAAGATATCAGTCATATAAGAAAATCTAGCTAGCACCAGAAGCAAACACAGGTGGAATACTCGGACCTAGTTCGAGCATAAACTATGGTGTCTATAGTTGAACTATAGTTCAACTAAACAACAGAGAACGTAGACTGGTTCCACCAGAGTGACATCATACATCTACTATAGTTCGACTAACCAAAAGACGCCTGTTCCTCCAGTTTCAAGATGGCGGTGAATAGGTAAAAAGTTCTAGAGAGCGGGAAATTTACATGGAAATTCTCTACTAGACATGCGCAATGCATCTACTATATATAGTTCAACTATAGTAAAAAAAACCCTGAACTCGCTCGAAGGAAACCAGCGAATCAGAACGAGGTTTCAGGTCAATAATCATAAACATTGCAACATTCACACTTTGACAGTGACAAGGGATTTGTTTCCTTTGTTTTGTTTGTCACACGCTTGAGGCTAATTACACCTGGAGAAAGTGACATCCTGTCAATTAATAGTTGTTTAATACAAACGACCATATAAAATATTTGACCGCTGGTCGCGTTAAGGAAAAGTCGTTTAATACACTGTCATTATATAGGCCAAATGGTCGGTGGGAATAGAAAATGGTCGCATAAGACAAAAGTCGCTTAATGCATGTGGTCGCTTGTGCAAGTTTGACTGTACATGTTAAATCAGGCCGAAATCCCATTCCAGTTTAAACATATTGACGTGGATCACTGCAATAAACATCAGTAACTCGAATGTTACAATTTGTGACTAATAAGTATCGTCCACTAAACTTGAATTATCTAAAACGTCCTATTATTTTGATTTGTATCCCAACATTTTGACATAGCCTTTCCTTTTCGGATTCCTTTGTTATATTCGCAGAATGATCAATAATGACGTCACGGTAAAACCCGAACTGGAGTATCATAGATACGCCTATATTTGTTCAACCAATCAGGTGGCGATGCGTGAAGCGGGTAGTGTGAGATTTTTTCGGACAGAAATTCCTATTGCCAGAGATGTAAATCAGCATAAAAAATCGAAACTTGCTGACATCGCAAATTAAACCTGTCTAGGGATTTTCACAAGCTCTTTGTCTACCTTGGAAAAGGCTGGAAATGGGTGGGTGGGGGTAACGTTTTTCAAATGAGCCAAGTATTGGGCCCCAGGTCCGAGTCTTCCACCTGTGGAAGCACATATGAAAGGAAGGTGATTTCTTTGAAGCTTAGAATAGAAAAGTAATTGTCGTGTAGTCGGACATTCGGTCCGGCGACTTCCTGTTTACCGTCGGACCGGCGGCAATTTTAACGGACATGTCCGATGGACCAACGACTTTCACGGAGACTGAACTAGAGGTGACATATTTATTGCAATACCCTGTACCGAGTGTCAGTCACTGCTTGTCTTTCTTGTGTAGTATTGTCAAGGTGCATGGTATTAAATCTTATGTCAAAAAGCAGGTGCGCTTAACAAACCATGATCGATATCGGTTAGCGTCAAAATGGCGGCGATTAACCGAGTTGGTTCTCCGATGGATTTAATTGATGATACATTTGAACAGTCTAAACAAACAATCGAAAATAAAAAGCGTGCATTAGAAAGACTGCAAAGAGCTAAGTCACGTATCCAACAATTAAGTCAATAACTATGTAGCTATATCGTATTTTATAATCGAAATTGCTTTCATTAAAGTGGTTGCTATGTTGTTGTTGTAGTTGTACGTGTTGTTTACAAGATTTTATTTCCAATTATCGGCCCAAAATAAAAACAATAATTTCAAAACGGACAACAACAAATATTGAAACTGGGTTGAGGGGTGGGGGTGTGGTCGGGTCTTTGGCAGCCCACTTGTGCCGCTGTACTTGACCTCTAAGGCTCTATGCCGCCACTTTCACATCCTGGTTCAGAAGTAAGAAAACAAGACATTTTTAATGAAGTAATTAAGGATATTTATGT
>CM055267.1:17540521-17635501 GCA_029237695.1 Conchocele bisecta | reverse complement strand
AAGGATATTTATGTATTTACATGTACAGTGGAAGATCGATCTCTCAAAGCGGCAACGGACTCAAATAAAAGTTTGATTCAGGCATATAGTTTGAGGGAAAGAAAATAAATACTAGTCGGTGATTTCATTCCATTTAGGAATGACACCATTGATTGATTTTTGTATGGGACTAATGGCCTTCTGGAAGAAATATCAAATAAACAAATATAAAGAATTAATTATTTTAGTTCAATATGTACATACATGCGTATGCATACTTAAATAAATAAACTGTTAAATTAAACTGAATATTACACACCGTCTCGTCTTTGTATTGTTTTTTTCATATCGAAACCGGAAGTTGTTGTGAGCAACATTCCCATTGTAAACATATTTATTTTACTATGCTATAATATGCTTGACAACCACAACTGCACAATTCCATGGACCATTTTTATTATTAGTGAATGTTTTTTTTTTATACATACATGCGTATGCATACGTAAATAAATAAACTGTTAAATTAAACTGAATATTACACACCGTCTCGTCTTTGTATTGTTTTTTCATATCAAAACCGGAAGTTGTCGTGAGCAACATTCCCATTGTAAACATGTTTATTTTACTATGCTATAATTAAGCTTGACAACCACAACTGCACAACCATGGACCATTTTTATTATTAGTGAATGTTTTTTTATCACATATCATTTGCATACACAAGCAGTAAAGTGTTTGCAAAACATTGGCGTAAAATAACATTCAATAAACGAAAGTAGACAGGTGCGAAACATCATATCCCAAGAAGGTGTCTATAAATAGCACACTGGTTTATTAAATATACAAACTGTACAAATAAAATTTAAACAAAATTGCACAATTTGGCATTTAAAAATGTTAAAGGCGGACTATTATTTTCTAAACATTCTTCACTCAGGAATACAAATACGAACGTGTTCCTTCATATTAAAACGTCCATGAATATTTCTAAAAGTGAAACGAATCAAAGAGACCGCCAATCGTGATATTCACACCTCGTTAGGCAAACAGATCAGCTGGCGACAGACTTACCTGTACAAGCTATCAATAGCACTTTACGTTGATTGACTGACCAAGTCACCGTGACTTCGGTTCAAGAGTTCGACTTCACACCTTGTTAGGCAAACAGATTGGCTGGCGACAGACTTACCTGTACGAGCTATCAATAGCACTTTACGTTGATTGACTGACCAAGGGACCGTGACTTCGGTTCGAGAGTTCGGCTTTGTCGTAGTTCGAGTTTTAGGTAGAAAAATATATGATTTATATAGGGAAATTTGTCGGGACCACAGGACTAGTTCGAACAGAGACCGGTTCGAGAGATTGATCTTCTACTGTATATGCCCACCCTCATAAACCTACAAGTGATTGATCTCATTAGTGACAAATATACAAGAATAGTAAACAATCAATACTACATGTGTGTCAACTACAGCCTTGAAGGCTTTGAAGATTGAAGATCCTGTTCTCTCATATACATATTTCTGCGCGCTTAAGGAACACAAATTGCACGTGATCATTAATGCACACTGATCGAAACATAATGGAAATATCACGTCTGAGCCCCATATATATCCATCCGTCCATCCATCCATCGATCCAATCAGAAATTAATTAGTCTGTATCTTCTGAGAATATTCTACACATGTTTTTTGTAGCAGGGCCTATCAATTAATATTCAACACAGTTTGTAGGGAGTTTCTGGTGTTTGTAATGTATTACGTTGATCCTTAAATCACCAGGCTGAAGATGAGCAATGCTGGTAAAATGTGAAGTATTGTAACTGCATTACATATACCGGTACATCGATCTCTTACGAACAATAAGAAAAAGTTACATATCTGGACTACTTTCCTCCTGGACTATTTTTAGCGGAGGATAAATCAGATTAATCGCCCTTCTTTGCAGAAGAATGGTATGTAACCGCATGTAACCAAAGACAAAGAGCTAATGATTTCTGATTGGGCTAAACAATGGTTGGTTAGTTTCAATCCGAATAAGACTGAAGCGATGCTTCTAACATTAAGACAACTTGATCGACCCTTAAACTTAATCTTTCAGAACATGTCCGTAACCTTTGTTGACCATCATAAGCATCTTGGTTTAACACTGAGCAATAACGGAAAATGGCATACACAACATATAATTAATTCGACTACAAGAGTATTGGGAATAATGCATAACCTAAAATTTAAGATAAGCAGACAGTCTTTAAACCAAATATATATGTCTTATATGAGACCTATACTGGAATATGCTTCATCAGTCTGGGATGGGTGTACAGAATATGAAACGGATTCGTTGGATCAAATTCAGAATGAAGCCGCGAGAATAGTAACAGGATTAACACGGTCAGTATCACTCGACAACTTAAGGCAAGAAGTTGGATGGCAACTTCTATCTGTTTGACGTGATATTCAAAAGCTTTCGATCATATACAAAGCCAACAATAATCAAGTACCTAGTTATATTTCTAACCTGATTCCACCCACTGTTAATAATATATCTTGTTACAATCTTAGAAATCAATTGATTTAAATTTCCCCACTGCACGACTGGAAGTATACAAAGAATCGTTTATACCATCTTCGGTACAACTCTGGAATGAAACTGACCCGTTGCTGAGAAATGTAGATAGTCTTAGACACTTCAAAACATCATGCGCCCAACAACTATATACTCAATATAATACACCACCATACTATTTAGAGGGAGATCGGTTGTTTTCAGTTATGCATGCAAAAATTCGAAATAAATGTTGCAGTCTTAATTGTGATCTTTGCAATAAGCATATCAGAGAAACTCCCTACTGCAAATGTAGTGAAGTTGTAGAGGATGCAGAACATTACTTCTTTGAATGTATTAAATATCATGCGCAACGTCTAATTTTATGCCAGTCAATTTTATCCTCTAAACGCGCATATACTTTTGCATGGCATAGCTGAAGAAAATAATGAGTGCAATACTGTTATTTTTAAAGCTGTACAAGATTATATTAAAACTACGAAAATATTTGAGTCACACACTTGGTGGATGCCTGAGACGCAAGCTCTTTCGGTTGATTTCCATTTGCCAACATCATCCAGAACCACCTGATAACAACGAACACTGAAATCAACTGCAGTACACATATATCGATCAATTAGGTTATATATTATATGTACATTGTGACACATAACTGTTTCATTCTTTCTCCCAATCTCCTCTCTCACTTTCTTTACTCTCTCTTTTTATCTGATTTTTCTTTTCGTACATTGTGCAAATACATGTATATATATATATACTGCATGATTATTGGTATGTACCCATGTACATCTACCTGTATACTTATCGCCATTGCTATTAAATTGATGTATTGTTGAAATACTTGGGTAAGGGCTGTAACTAATGTTGTGAGAACTTGTAGCCCAAGCCCATCATTGTGCTTATATGCAATAAACTATGTTTAAACTAAAGAGCATGTAACCGTGTAGCACAAAAATGAACCAACATAGAAAAAAAAATCAGCTTCATCGCCCGTCTCTACAAAGAGCGTGTAACCTTGTAACCTTAAAATGAAAGACATAAACACTAAAAAAATCAGATTCATTGCCCACTCTGCAGAGCATGCTTTAATATTGGTTTATAACATTGCGACAAACCGTGTAGCCTTTGTAACCGATGTTACCAATGGTATACAGTGGTTAAAAATGGACGTATTTTGGGACCTATTTACATCCAATCCACCCATGCACCAATTTGACCAAGTTTAAACAACGTTCGATTTCGTCCGATTTAATTTGTCTGCAGAATGTTCAGACTAACTACATAAGTAATGCTGCTAAATTTGGTATTGGCGGACTCATAGTGTTAATGGCTGGAACATGGTCATCAGTAAAAGGAAGAAACCGCTGTTGTATTGATGAAAAATAAGATTTTCCTGAGACCTCATGGGCGCCACCATTAATCCAGTGTAAACAATAGACCACGTGATCCCATACTTGGTTTATATGGGGAGAGTAAATATGACCCATGTGTATTTACATATAGCACCATGCATTAACCCTTTCCTTTCGGAATACACCTTTACAGGTATGAATTTTTAGCTCACCTGAGCAAAGCTCATGTGAGCTATTGTTACCGCAATGTGTCCTTCGTCGTCCGTGAACATTTTCAAACGTCTTCTTCTCGGTAACCATTGGGCCTATAGTCACCAAACTTCATGGTCATGGTCCTTAGGTAGGGGGATTACAAAATTGTTAAAATGACGTCATTACGTAATCCAAGATGGCCGCCGTCTAAAAATAGCACAAATTCTTCAAAAATCTTCTTCTCAAGAACCGCCAACCGGATTTCGACAAAACTTGGTAGGAATGATCGATGTACAATGCTCTTTCAAAGTTGTTAAAATGGTGACCCCTGGGTCAAAAATTGGCGTCAAATTTTATTTTTGACCGAAGATGGTCATGTCATATATCAAATCAAAGGTATCAACGAGGCGATCGCTCTGGTGCATTCTTTGTCGAAATCGGATGGTTATGTCATCCAAGATGGCCGCCAAAATGTCAAAAGGTCGTTCTTTTATCAGAGATTTCAAAATTCTTCTTCACATGAACCGCTTGGCCCATGGTAGCCAAACTTAAAAGTTATGGTCCATGGGTGAAGCCTTTTCAGATTTGTTAAAATGGAGGTCATCGCTAATCCAAGACGAGCCGTCTCATCAAGATCTGCACTTTTTGCAATTAAAATACATATTTTTTAGAACAAAAACACCCCTTTTTATACCCCTCGCACCGAGTTGTGGGGGTATACTGGAGTCAGGTTGTCCATCCGTGCGTCCGTCCGTGCGTCCATCCGTCACTAAACTTAACATCAGAGAAATATGTTATAACTTCTATTTCCTTCATCTAAGATGCTTAATATTTCACACATGCATTCCTGTAAGGCTCTACTACCATGCTGCGCCAAATCCACGATCGTCCAACCCCCGCTGATCCCAAGGTCAATGTCAATTTTTATTTCCTTCATTGAAAATTCTTAATATTTCACTCGCGCATTCCTCTAAGGTTGTACTATCATGCTGTGACAAGTCCACGACCGTCCAGCCCCCCCACTGATCCCAAGGTCAAGGTCAAATACTTAGTCTCTTTTCAAAACTTAACATCAGAGAAATATGTTATAACTTCTATTTCTTTTATCGAAAATTCTTAATATTTCATGCATGCATTCCTCTAAGGCTCTACTATCATGCTGTGACAAATCCCCGGTCATCTCGAGGTCAAGGTCACATACTTAGTCACAAAACTTCAGAGAAATCAGTTATAATTTCTATTTCCTTGCTCGGATCTGCTTCACATTTCACACACGCATTGCTCCAATGGACCTCTACCACCCTGTGATAAATTCACGTTCGTGCCGCTCCCGCTAAGCCCAGAGTCAAGGTCACAAGGCCACACACTTGGATTTTTTGTTTACATATTTAAGGGTATTTCATACGCCTCGCTAAAGCGGCCCTCACATATCACCTAAAACGGGCCAAAAAGGGCATTTTCGCGAGGCGTCCAGCCGGACGCTGACCGATTTCTACAGGCTCCGCTGTCATTTTTAAAGGTCGCATCAATGCCGCGAATGACTCCCAAATCTGCGATTTTGCAAGCGCGATTTTAGGTCGTGGCAAGCCCGTAGACACGTCGCTAGGGCCCCACCCGGCGGCCTGCCGGAAACCGACCAGTGATCTGGCGGCCGCATGAAGATTTTGACGAAAATTATTGGAAAAAAATCCGCCGGGCGCCGTGGGATTTTCACGGGCCCCTCATGGCCACCGTACGATAGCCTCACGGCCCCCTCACGGATCCCGCCAGAACGCCTACCGATCAGTCCTTTGATCAGCCAGTGCCCGCCAGATTATCTAGCGGGGTCCGGCCGACACCCTAGCGGGTGCACTGTCTCCACTGCGATACAATGTTCAATGGCCACCGCCTGGGCCCTGTCTAATATGTGAGGTCACAGACATGAAATTCGTCCGATTCATCCACAGGCTCTAAATCTCCCGGCGACTCCTGCGATTAGAAAAATCGCGCGGACGCCAGCTGATATGTGAGGGCCGCTTTACTGACCAATCTAGTTTATAAATGGACTAGTCTGAAAATAATTTTGTGACGATTGGATTGATTGCAAAATTAACAAATCAAATTCCATTCCAGTTACTTTGGGCTAATCACTTCTGTATCTATACACACAATTCCTTAACATGAAACAGCATTTTTGATCGGGACCATTGAAGAGGTGAACAGAAAGATCAGCCGATTGGACAGAAAGTTACAGCAGTACACGCAGCTTGTAGTGGAGAGTCGGGCATCCGATTACAGTGATAAGCCCGTAGATGTGGACTACTCATTCAGGCCCGTTATCAGCAACATTGGCAAGGAAGCCACAGACAAGAAAGGTACATGTGAGACACGCCATGTGATTTTGTACCTTCGGACAATTTCATTAAATACGTTTACAAAATTTACAGTATATTTCATTAATAAAGTCAAAATTTTATGGAAAATATTGTAAATTTTGTAATCGTATTTAACCCTTAGATCGCTACTCACAACAATTGTCGTCTGCTGTTGCTTTTATATTTTGCCTTATTTCTCAATAAAAACATGGTTTGACAGCACTTCAGAATCATTTCCATTGGAAATGATTCTGAAGTGCTGTCAAACCATGTTGTAAATTATTCTAAAGTGCTGTCAAACCATGTTTTTGATGATAAAAATGGAAAATAGAAAATAAACAGCAGACGACAAAAAAAAAATAAGATGGCGGTCTAACGGTTAATGAAATTACGCAGATGTCCGAAGGTACAAAATCACATGGCGTGTCTCATATGTCGGGAAGTTAAAAAAAAGATGACCCAAATTTCAAATTGTCACATCTTAAAAGCTATTGTGAACTGATATTATCAGAAGTTATAAGAATTCTATTATTTACAATTTCTCATAATATCACTTCATGATGTTATGTCTATCTTCCTACAGTTTCAAATAAAAAGTTTTAGTGTTACCTCTGTGCCGTTAAAATAAAAAGTTTTAGTGTTACCTCTGTGCCGTTAAAATAAAAAGAAATTGGTATCGGAAAATGGAAATGCCGCAATTAAGTGAAAATTATCTGCACAAATGGTACTTTAACAAGTAAACCATCAAGTCAACTTTGCATATTTAGGAAATGTTTACAGATGCTAATTGGTTGGTAATATCATTATGTTTATGTATGACAGAAGGAGATTTTGTGTTTGGAATTACTAATATGAAAAATTTGGTGTTCTTCAGAGCTCCAGTTAAGGTGCGTAATTTGGAGGTAAATTTCTTTATTTCTCCATCAAAAATGGCAAGTTGGGAGTGCTTTAGAATCGTCTCAGTGAGACGATTCTAAAGGACTCCCAACTTGCCATTTTTGATGAAGAAATAACAAAATTTCACCCCAAGTTGATCAAATTACGCACCTTAACTGGAGCTCTGAGTCTTGATCTATAGAAAATACATTAGTTATAAACAATATTTATTTCATACCGTTCATGGTGCATCAATTACATGTGAAATGTACATGGATTTGATTCAAGCTGATAGCTAGAAAATACATTGTTTATAAAGAAAGAAAAAAAATAATACCATAATTATATTTTGTTCGGTTTGTACAACATTCTGATATTTAGAACTCTTGTTTTCTCGGTGTAAACTGTAGTGCAGTGTTGTGATGAAAATGCACCATTGTGTGAATCTGGAAATTTATTGTCATCATTCCCTTCAAATTTGACTTGCATCGAAATATGTGCATTATTTCGGCTATTTTCATGTATTTCCCAGTTATATTTGTGAGTTGTTCTATGTACTGTTGTTTTTGTCTGATGCACATGTAGTAGTATTCAGTTTCCAGACCACTGTTATATATTGTAGAGGCGGAGCAGAAAAAGTTGAACAGATTTGCTGGATATTTCACTCTCAAGCAAAGTAAGCCCCAGGTCCTTCTCAGTAGATCCTGTAATTGTTTTTATTAAGTAGACAAGTACGGACTTTTCTACTTAATAAAAACAATTACAGTACGGACTGCGTACATATATACCGGTACATGCACACTTGGAACCGTCACCACTGTAGCGTAGCTCCACTATTATTGTAAACATGACCCATTAAAGGCTTTAACTGTTAGAATGCAGGAACTGAAAATTGTCTTTTCATTCAATAGAAACATGATTTGACAGCACTTCAGAATCATTTCCATTTTGCTTTTATATCTTCCCTTATTTCTCAATAAAAACATGGTTTGACAGCATTTCAGAATCATTTCCAATGGAAATGATTCTGAAGTGCTGTCAAAGCATGTTTTGTAAATTATTCTAAAGTGCTGCAAAGCATGTTTTTGATGATAAAAATGGAAAATAGAAAATAAACGGCAGACATTAACAAAATTAAGATAGCGGTGTAAAGGTTAATCTCATAATACTGTTGTTTTGATAAAAAAATGGATTACCGTCAATGTAAATAAACATCTAGAGCATGTGAATGTCAAATAAACGGTTCTCGATTCTTCATGAAAGTTATCAGTTATTGTAAAGAACTTTTCGTGCTCTCATAAAACTATGTCATCGTCTTTGGTGCGCTACATATATCAACAAATTCCGTTTGTTAGGAAGATTTTAAAGAAAATCACAGATTACGTCATGTCAGAAAGTCAAGTTTGGTAACATTCAGAAACCACGTGATCCCAACGCTGTCTACCAGGCTGTGACAAATCCATGGTCCTCCGATCCCCGTCAGTCCCAAGGTATGCCCTTGGATGCATTCTCAAAACTTAAAATTGGGGTAAATTGCTTAAACCTTTTGTTTCCTTTCAGAGCTCCAGATAAGTTTTGTATCTATATTTCAAATTCAATGCGTATTTTACTTTTACAAATGGATTATTGATTTTCTTCTTAAATAGGGAACAAATGATACTGTTTGCTTTTTGCAGCTCAACTAAGTATTTTCACATTGCTGTGAGTATTTTGTACTCCCACTTTTGATAATCAATGCATATTCTGCTAAAATAAGTGCGTAAAATACGTCAACACACACCTTATCTGGAGCTCTGCCTTTTGCAGAACTTATTGACATATCCTTTGATGGTCCTCTATCATGCGGTAATCCACAACCCTCAGATCCCCTTTAGTCCCAAGATCACAAACGATGCATTCACAAAATTTATCATCAAGGTAAATGGCTCCAAATTTGTTTTCCTTTCATGGAAAAATGCATTCCTTTGATGGTCTTTTATTATGCCATGACAAATCCACGATCCTCAGACTAGACATAATGCTGTATAATGATTTTTATGTTCAGCTCTGCTGCCTGGTAGAAGTGAGAGGGTGAAAAATATTTCCAAAATCTCCATGTCGCCCAGTAAGTCCCCTCCGGTAAGTTGCATTTGGTTGGTTTTGGTCTCTTTGCATTTGGATAGGCTTCCAGTCCATCTTTGAAATTATACTCCATGTACAATAATGTTGATGAACATTACTTAGACAGTCTGTGACACTGTCCACCTGTCCATCCATCCATTTTGTGATGCTTACTGTAGCACATGCCCATGATCTCGGCATGCGTGACAACTCTTCCGTGGCGGAATTCGTGTTAGAATCAGAAACTGTCCACAAATGGTGCAGATCCTGATGAGACGGCTCGTTACGAGCCGGCTCATCTGGATCTGTACTATTTACAAACATAATGATAGAGGTCTGCAGTGTTGAAACGGATATGTAGAATTCAAAACGTGAATAGATATGCCGAGTTGATCGACATCCATCACTCGTTACATATGCTCCATTTGGTGGTGACATCCTTACCTTCTCAGGTTGAATTTATTCATATGTGAAATGTGTTTAAATAGTAAAATAGTTAAAATAGTAATTAATCCTTTGAACCAGAAAGCCCGATATAGCGGTTTATGCAAACAGTGCAGATCCAGATCAGGATCTGCACTTTTTGAAAGTAATTTTCATATTTTTGAGAATAAAAAATACCACCTTTTCATAAATGAACTAGACAGAAAACCATTTTGTGATGGTTGGATTGGTGTGAAAGGGTTAATTATCTTCTAATTTCAGAAAAAGGAAACAGGAAAACCGAAGTTTGTTGAGGTGAGCAGTGGTGTCATTGTGTGGTTGTATGTTGTTAAAAGGTGAAGTGAAAACCGTTATCATTTCTGATTTGTAATTTTTAGCCATGTTTTTTGGAAAAAAATCCGGGCTATTGGATTGGCGAAAGCCGGGCGGGCGGGCGGCGGGCGGCCAGTGGCCGGCGGGCGGGCGGCGTCCACAATCAATGTTAAGTTTTCGTGTTTGAGTCCATTTCTTTGTTACTGTACCACCTAGGACCACAAAAACTTTCACAGCTTCATAATCAAGGGGTGCCCACCACATATTACTATCCAACATGTTACTTTTTTTTTTAACTTGACCCATTTTTTCCGCGCAGTCGACTTAGCCATTTTCAATGTTAAGTTTTCGCGTTTACAATGTTAAGTTTTCGTGTTTGAGTCCATTTCTTTGTTACTGTACCACCTAGGACCACCAAACTTTCACAGCTTCATAATCAAGGGGTGCCCACCACATATTACTATCCAACATGTTACTTTTTTTTTAACTTGACCCATTTTTTCCGCGCAGTCGACTTAGCCATTTTCAATATTATGTGTTCGCGTTTACAATGTTTTTTCGTGTTTGAGTCCATTTCTTTGTTACTGTACCACCTAGGACCACCAAACTTTCACAGCTTCATAATCAAGGGGTGCCCACCACATATTACTATCCAACATGTTACTTTTTTTTAACTTGACCCATTTTTTCCGCGCAGTCGACTTAGCCATTTTGAATGTTAAGTTTTCGCGTTTACAATGTTAAGTTTTCGTGTTTGAGTCCATTTCTTTGGTACTGTAACACCTAGGACCACCAAACTTTCACAGCTTCATAACCAAGGGGTGCCTACTAGATAAAACTATCCAATATGTGACCATTTTATTTACCTTCACCTATTATTTCTACGTAATTGACTTAGCCATTTTCAACGTTAACTTTTTAACGTACGTCTGGTTAAAGTTTTTTGGTTAAAAGTTTTTCTTTATACTATATCTCTGCAACTGCTTTGCCCATTACCTTGAAACTTCACATGGGTGTTTATCATCATCCATATTTTCATTCTACCCCCCAACCGTGCGGCCCCTGTGCCCAATGTCAAGGTCAAATTACTTTGAATTTTTTTGTTAAAGTTTTTTAAAGTTTTTTTGTGTACTATATCTCTGCAACTGCTTCATCCATTACCTTGATACTTCACATGGGTGTTTATCATCATTGTCGCACCCGCTTGCAGAAAGCGCGATATCGTCGGCATTTTGCCATACGTCCGTCCGTACGTCCGTGTGTCCGGTTAAAGTTTTTTCGTTAAAGTTTTTCCATCTACTATATCTATTTTTTTAGTGTCCATGCCTCGCCCCAAGGCGCGTCATGCAGGCCACGGCCATCTAGTCTACAAAAAGTGGGTATAATTATGTTATCCAAGTGTCTATGCTTGGAAAAAACCTGGCCTTCGTGGCTTTGCCTCGTTTCTTGTCTTAAAAATACGTCCAGCCATGGTCTCAAAACAAAATATGTGTAGGCTAGTTTGCATTTGCAGAAGCAGTGCCAAAATTACAGCCCTGGTCTCTCTGGGATGTCTCTGACAAACCATTCTGCATATCAGAGAGATCAACACATTTGTCTCACATTGTTCACAATGAGTTTTGACAATATTTAAATAGATTTGCCAAGTTTGCAACATTATCAAATTTGTAATTTGACATTACATATGAAAATAAGAATATTCAAATTAGAAATAGAATTAACTATTATGATGTTATCACAAACAAACTCAGAATGAGTTTGTTTGTGACAACATAACTTTGGTGGTAATTTACTATTCCTATGGCGGCTGCAGCAATAGAATCAAACCAACTAATTTCTGGGGTGGTACACAGTACCAGCCCCACTAAGTCTTGTGTTGTAATAACAAAAAGTCGCCATCCCCAAACAAATTATTTGATACAATTTCATCAATTATTGGTTTTATTCCGAAAAAAAATAATTTAACATAGGGGCTAAAGATAGATTTTTTTTATAAATTTATTTGTGGATCGGTTTTCACAATCTAACTTGTTTTCTTAGTTACATCATTTCCAAGCTATCTAACCAGGTTTCGGAGTCAAAATTTCAAAAAGTCTATTCCACCCACCAAGCCACATGGAAGGTATGTCACAATTGCTCATTTTGTAATATGTGGCTGTGACTGGAGAAAAGGGAGCTTTTGGGATTTGTGGCCAGTGCAGCTCCTAATCAAATACCACACTCCTGTAGCCTGATAACGATCTATTTTGCTCATTAGAAGCATGACGGGTGCTTCATTGATGGAATGGTTCGCAGTGCAGATCCTGATCTGGATCTACACTGGTCACAAAACCCATAAACCATATTTCTACAGTCACGGCCACATATAACCTACTGGGGCCCGTTTCACTAAACTTTGTACCACTAAAATGTTTGTAAGTGCAAAATTATGATAGTCTGTAAATTTCACATTAGCAATGTTTTCTTGTAAACAATTGTTGTATTTACATTTATTGAGCATAGGTTGCATATGCAGCCTATGCTCAATAAATGTAAATCCAGCAATTAAAATTTCCAGACGATCCTAAATTTGCACTTACGAACATTTTAGTCGTACAAAGTTTAGTGAAACGGGCCCCAGGTGCTCTGCTTATGTAATGGGTGAGGGGGTATTATGTATTTACCTTGCTTGTCTCTATACAATCTCACACATAATGCTTGTCCAGTGAATATGTTGTATACTGCTTGGAATATTTCCATGACAACTGACTGTGTATATCGGAATTTTGAATCTGGATAGAAGGTTATAAATTGTATCAGCGTCAATCTGTTACATCATGTTGTTTTAAAGGTACATGCCCACTCAGTAGGCACAAAATGTTCTTTATAGAAATTAAATAAGTGTATAATTGTGTCACTATTCCACCAGTTATAAAAATCACGAGTGCCCACTATACACATATAATCATTTTGTAATATTCATTTTACTGATAATGATTTGCGGAAATGAGGCATGATATTTGTTAATTATTCATACCAATTAAATGCACCTGAAAAAATAATATTTTCAACAGATTATAAAGTATGATCATTGCACATCAAAAAATAAATACCAAGACTAAATAGTAATGTCCGTTAACATTTAACGAAACACGGTTTTCGCCCCTGATATCAGTGTGGAAATTTACGTCCGATATAAAATGTATAATAATGCCAATCAATACGTGGGGTAATGGTGAATTAATGTTTATTTGGCCAGAAAATGTACCAGATGATGTCTCTGATATAAAGAACATTCTGTGCCTACTGAGTGGGCATGTACCTTTAAGTCCGTACATTTGCTATAATTTACATGAATAACGTTGACAAAATGTTCAGAGCAAGTGCAGAAAAAGTCTGTATTGGCTATGAAAATTTCATAAACTTTCAAAGTCATTTGCAGAAAATATGACAGATTCTGTAAATATTTTTCATGAAAATCGCACATCTTAGATACAAAATCACATGGCTTGTCTCATTTGGCCAATGTGCAAGTGGTTACCTGATATTTTAAGTCCACTAGCAGGGATTTCTGCATCCCTGATGTATTTTATTGGCCGAGGACCCACACTGACAATTGGCATTTCATCCCGTTAACCCTCAAAACTTGGCGGTGCAAATGAATCATTTTCAAAACTTTACAGCATTTTTGTCTCGCCCGCGAAAGCGGAAAGCATAGGTTTAGCTTTTCCGGAGTCGTCGGCGGTGGCGGTCAAGGCCCCAGGGTCAAGGTCAAGGCGGAACAAGGCGAGACATTTGATTCCGCGGAATTCATGTTACACTTTTGGGAGAACCTCTGCTACTGTTCCTTATAGAAAACAGTTCAGATAATTATGTGGGGGGTGGGGGTATACTGGAGTCAGGTTGTCCGTCCGTCCGTCCGTCCGTCCGTCTGTCCGTCCGTCCGGGCACACATTAGGGTACTTATGTGGCTAGCCCCAAAGGGTTATGGACTTGTTAAAGGATAGGGTTGGTTATAATTAGCCACCTAAAAAATCGTTTTATGTGGCTAAAAATCGTTTTATGTGGCTAATATTTAACATGTGATAAGCCACATAAGTACCCTAATGTAAGAACGTCCGTCCGCCATCCGTCCGTCCGTCCATCCCGTCCGTCCGTCCGCACATGGGTACTTAGTGGCAGCCCCACAGAGTTATGGATTTAGTAAAGGATAGGGTTGGTTACAATTAGCCACCTAAAAAACCTTTTATGTGGCTAAAAATCGTTTTATGTGGCAATATTTAACATGTGATAAGCCACATAAGTATACGAAGAACGCCCCATCCGTCCGTCCGTCCGTCCGTCCGTCCGTCCGTCCGTCACTAAACATAACATCAGAGAAATATTGTTATAACTTCTATTTCCTTCATCCAAAATGCTTAATATTTCACACATGCATTCCTGTAAGGCTCTACTACCATGCTGTGCCAAATCCACGACCGTCCAACCCCCGCTGATCCCACGGTCAAGGTCAAATACTTAGTCTCTTTACATACAAAACTTAACATCAGAGAAATATTGTTATAACTTATATTTCCTTCATCCAAAATGCGTAATATTTCACACATGCATTCCTGTAAGACTTTACTACCAAATCCTTTACTGTGCCGAATCCACGACCGTTCACCCCCTGCTGATCCCAAGGTCAAGGTCAAATACTTTGTCTCTTTACAAAACTTAACATCAGAGAAATATGTTATAACTTCTATTTCCTTCATCTAAAATGCTTAATATTTCACACATGCATTCCTGTAAGGCTCTACTACCATGATGTGCCAAATCCATGACTGTCCAACCCCCGCTGATCCCAAGGTCAAGGTCAAATACTTGGTCTCTTTACAAAACTTAACATCAGAGAAATAAGTTATAACTTCTATTTCCTTCATTGAAAATTCTTAATATTTCACACATGCATTCCTCTAAGGTTGTACTAACATGCTGTGACAAATCTACGACCGTCCAACCCCCGCTGTTCCCAAGGTCAAGGTGACATAGTTAGTCTCTTTACAAAACTTAACATCAGAGAAATATGTTATAACTTCTATTTCTTTCATCAAAAATTCTTAATACCGGTATTTCATAGTCAAGGTCACATACTGAGTCTCTTTACAAAACTTAACATCAGAGAAATCGGTTTATGACTTCTATTTCCTTGCTCGGATCTGCTTCACATTTCACACACGCATTGCTCCAATGGACTTCTACCACCCTGTGACAAATTCACGTTCGTGCCGCCCCTGCTAAGGCCAGAGTCAAGGTCACAAACCCACACACTTTGATTTTTTTTTTACTTATTTAGGGGTACCAGGGCCCACGCGGGGGGTATTCCATAAGCCTCGCTTACTGACCAATCTAGTTTGGACTATCAATACCATTTTGATATTACATGTAGTTTCAATGAAATATGTGTATGAAACTTGGGGCCCTAAAAAATAACCAGGGACACCAAAATAGTAAAGTTGGGAGTCCTGGGTGCCGTTTCACTAAACTTTGTATTATTAAAATGTTCGTACCTGTAAATTTAGGATCGTCTGAAAATTTAAATTGATGGATTTACATTTATTGAGCATAGGCTGCATATGCAGCCTATGCTCAATAAATGTAAATCCATTAATTGTTTACAGAAATCATTGCTAATGTGAAATCATAATTTTAGACTTACGAACATTTTAGTCGTACAAAGTTTAGTGAAACGGGCCCCAGGAACCCACATTTAAAAAATCCTAGGGAAATCCCTGCACTAGTCTGGACTATATCACCGACAAATCTGCATGATTCCATTACAGCCCCATTACCGGCCGGAGTTTGAGAATCTATTCTACTCGCCCATGTCACAGGCAGTGTTCCAGGTAAATTCTTTCTTTCAACCATACAGATCTCTATAACGGTGTTTTACAAACAGTGTAGATCCTGATGAGCCGGCTCGTCACGAGCCGTCTCACCAGGATCTGCATTTTTTGCATGTAATTTTCATGTTTTAGAAAAAAAATCCTCATTTTATAAATCAACTAGTCTGATAATCATTTTATGATGATTGGATTGGTCGGAAAATTAACCTATCACAATCCATTCCAGTTATTTATGGTTGAAACTGTTACTAAAGAAATTATTTTCTGGATGTACATGTGTTCAATTTCCCAGATACATATACCTGGTGGGCAGAGCTGGAAAAAATTAAACTGAGTGTTTTACATTTAGTTTCCAGCTCCGACCACTATGTATTTATCATACACCATATTTTCATTCTATTGCCCACCCATGCGGCCCATGACCTCAAGGTCAAATGACTTGGAAATTTGTGGGGTACGTTCTCCATCAGTGTTACTGATTTCTTGTTTTGTGATAATTATAATGAATCGTGGAGTGAAAGAACGGTGTCTTTTAGATGTAAGTAGTGTTTGGAATTGCTGACCTCGGGTGGTTCTTTAGCATTTAATTGCCCAAGTACCGGTATAGCTTTGGTAAGCTGTATAAATAGATAACGAAGCAACATCTGCTCTTCTAAAGATATGAATGGTTTGTGGTCTAGTGGGTAGAACATTGGACTTCAATACGAAGGTTGTGGTTTCAATCTTCACTGTATGGATGAAACATTCTTTTGTAGTATTTCAATCCCACGTTTTTTCGGGTGAAAATTTAAACTGAGGCACCGCCTCTATATGACCATAGCTGTTGCTGGAACATTAAACCTGTTCACTTGTACTTTAGTCTTCTGAACGTTTTATAATAATCATTTTTCATCAAAAACATGATTTGACAGCACTTGAGAATTGTTTCCATGGAAATTGTCAAGTGCTGTTAAACCATGTTTCTCTTGAAAAGAAAGACTAAATATATAACAACAACAGACGACAATTTGCGTTTCTCACATTCTAAGGGTTAATATAATGTCAGTTATCTCCGTTGCAGGACATATTTTGGTACCTATTCTTAGACCGTTATCAGGCCAGCAAGAATGCACAGCTCAAACTGTTCAACAGGACGGCCTTCAACTACGTGAAGCTCATGATGTATGTCAGAAGCCCCATATACAGGGATGTCTTCTTCAAGGTAAGCCCGTCCCTATAGAGGCTATGTGACCTTAGCTGTTGCTGGGATGCTAAACCATTTAATTTCTTCACAGTAAGCATTGGTCATTGTCCATTAGTCCATGTCTAAATGATGAATTAAATTTTGTCTGCTATTTTTATGACCCCAGTGTCGAAGGAGCAGAAGGAGCCGTGAGGCTGCTAGTGTTTGGACTGTGAGTCCATCATACGTAAGCTACATTGTGAGGTTAACACTGACTACTCGGGAGATGAAAATTGTCGTCTGCTGTTTTTCATTTTTGCCTTAATTCTTAACAAAAAACCTGTTTTGACAGCACATGAGAATCGTCTCCAGGGGAGACGATTCTCATGTGCTGCCAAAACAGGTTTTTATCGAGAAATATTGAAAATAAAACATTTCCAGCAGACGACAAAATTTAATTCAGCTGGTGGCGGGCGGGCGGCGAGCGGCGGGCCGTGTCCACAATCAATGTTAAGTTTTCGTGTTTGAGTCCATTTCTTTGTTACTGTACCACAAGCTTTCACGGCTTCATAACCAAGGGGTGCCCACCACATATCACTATCCAACCTTTTTTTGAACTTAACCCATTTTTTTCGACTTAGCCATTTTCAATGTTAACTTTTCGCGTTTACAATGTTAAGTTTTCGTATTTAAGTCCATTTCTTTGGTACTGTACCACCTAGGACCACCAAACTTTCACAGCTTCATAACCAAGGGGTGCCCACCACATACAACTATCCAACATGTGACCATTTTTTTTTACCTTGACCTGTTATTTCTACGTAATTAACATAGCCATTTTCAACGTTAACTTTTTAATGTACGTCTGGTTAAAGTTTTTTTGGTTAAAGTTTTTTGTTATACTTTATCTCTGCAACTGCTTCGCCCATTACCTTGAAACTTCACATGGGTGTTTATCATCATCCATATTTCCATTCTACCGCCAACCGTGCGGCCCCTGTGCCCAATGTCAAGGTCAAATTACTTTGATTTGTTTTGGTAATGTTTTTTCCTGTACTATATCTCTGCAACTGCTTAACCCATTACCTTGATACTTCACATGGGTGTTTATCATCATTGTCGCGCCCGTTTGCGGAAAGCGCAATATAGTCGGCATTTTGGCATACGTCCGTACGTCCGTCCGTCCGTCCGTCCGTCCGTGTGTCCGGTTAAAGTTTGTTAGTTAAAGGTACATGCCCACGCAGTAGGCACAAAATGTTCTTTATAGGAATTAAATAAGTGTATAATTATGTCAATATTCCACCAGTTCTAAAAATTACGAGTGCCCGCTATACAAATATAATCATTTATTAATTATCAATTTACTGTTAGCGACGCGCGGCGGTAACAATCTATTTTGATAATGTGCGGGGACGACGACTTTCACATCACGGCTTGCGGTGCGCATGCGCAGCATACTACGCGCGCCAGTAGGCTTCCCAATATGTAAACAAGAATGTCAACATGTCGAAACGTCCAGGACGGATTGTATGAAACAGCGTCGGCCAAAAGAAAGGCGAAATGTCTGAGGGACAGGCAGTACAGAGAGAGAGAGAGAGTGGTTAATATTGGCGACCAGATCACCAAATGGAAAGAGTTACGTGGAGATTTAGATTTGGACTCGAATAGAGATTTTTCTTCTCAACTTCCGATACTTCACTGCGCATGTCAAAGATGTGATATGATTGACCGTTTCACGTGACGCGTATTGGTAAAAATAGCACGAGGTCGGAAAATGCCCTTTCTGGTCGCGGCATATAAAATGCGATTTAACACCAATTAACACGCGCCGTAATTAAAAATAACTCGTTAGTGGGTAGACATATGGCTCATATAAGGCATGACAGAAAATGAAAAGTTGTAGTACAGTGTAACCTGATGCGTGGGCATGTACCTTTAAAGTTTTTCCATCTACTATATCTCTTTTGTTAGTGTCCATGCCTCGCCCCAAGGTGCGACATTCAGGCCACGGCCATTTAGTCTACAAAAAGTGGGTATAATTATGTTATCCAAGTGTCTATGCTTGGAAAAAATCTGGCCTTCGTGGCTTTGCCTCGTTTCTTGTATTATTCTCAATTGAGTTATGTTTTGGCAGCATGATAGAATTATCTCCATGTACACAATTATGAATAATCAGCAGAATGCATTATAATTAAAGTTCTAATCGATGGATCTTGACCAAATTTGCTGTTCATGTTCATGTTCATTCAAGAGGATGAACCGTGTTGATTTTCAAAGTTTTCCAATGAGTTATATCCCCTTGTTCCACTTTACTGACCATGCTTCGATGGGCATATATGCCGAGTATGTCGAGGGGTATATATTTTTTTATTTCCATCCATCTGTCAAGATTTGCGTAAAAGTTTGTTTGTCGGTCCATGCGTTGGCGGGGGGTATCCGTGAGGGGGTATCACTTGCTCTAGATTGACGTTCAACGTTATAATGATAATAGTTTGTGATGTGTAATTTCCATTTATCCCGTCAACACAGTGCGTATGTGCCGTGAAACAAGGTGCCGTGAAACATTTTTGATATCCTGTCAATGCGACCATATGTGCGGTGGCTGGGGTTATTTTTTTTGCATTTTAAAGCCATTTGTAGGTGTTGACGGGATAAATAAAATAGTAGGTTAGTGCCGTGAATGGGAAAAAATACCTACTATTCTGTATATACAGGACTACCCACTGCTGATATCCCAGGCAGTGTACACGGCGTACTGCCACTGTTTCCCTGACTCGTATCGCCAGTTTGGTGAGGAGTTCCGTGAGGCTCTGTGTGCCCTCGTCTACGGCTGGATAGCAGGTACGCACCATGCTGGGCACAGGTACTGATAATTTAACTTTGTTTTGCTGTTCATGGAGTGTGATCACATGACAATAAACAGCAAAAGAATAAAGCTAAATTTTCCTGCATTTTCATCGTCTCGATGACTAGTAAAAAACATTATTTTCTTTTTGTATATTTTTGCATTTTATTTATCATTTAATTTTATATTGTATCCCCAAGATAAATGTTGACACCATCCAGCTGCCGTGTCCGCCACAGACACTTTCCTGCCCAGTCCATAACTTGAATACTGTTATATTCTCATGACAGTTCAAAGATACATAGGCCACCACAAGACTGACATCTTTTTCATTGTGAATATTTTAGTTGAGTGGTCCATCGGTTTGCTGTTTTTCATAGACTGATCTTGTGTCCTGGCCATAAGTTGAATAATAATATCTTCATTAAACTTCACCTATGCATAGATCAAAGGTATGCAGAGTACAAGAATGACAGCTGTATCTAATTTTAAAATTGTTTAACTGAGTTTTTGTCATTGTAGAAGGGAATGGATAAACATTCAATCGTGGAAAAGCGTCAATGTATAGCTTTATATTGTTTTTGTCGAGCCCGCTTGCGGAAAGCGAGACATAGTGATCACAATGACGTCCAGGTGTCTGTCCGTCCGTCCGTCTGTCAGTGCGTGCGCCTGCCCAACCGCCCGCCCTCCCTCCATCCCGCCCGCCCACCCGCCCGCCCGTCCGTCCATCCGTCCGTCTGTCCATCCATCCGTCTGTCCGAAATCTGCGTTAAAGTTTTTAAATACCTTTTAATATATCTACACTACTAAGTCACATTGACTTGAAACTTCATATGCTTATTAGTCATCATCCATATATTTATGCTGTGCCCCTGTGCGGAAGGTCAAGGTCAAATGCCTCGGCGGGCTCGACATGCGGGCCGTGGCCATCTGGTTGTGGTCTTTATACCATCTAAACCTGCTCAATAATATACATTTGTAGCTGTGACTTGAGAAATGGGGTTTAATGATTTTGCGACCAGTGTAGACCCATATCTGCACTGCTCATAATTATGATGTAATGCTCAATGAAAGACCTGTCATGCTTCTAATAATGAATATACAAATGTAGATGATTATCATGCTACAGGAGTGCTGTTTGATCAGGAACTACACTGGTCACAAATCCCATAAGCTCCATTTCTCCAGTCACATCCACATTTGCACATGTTGAAGAAGTACCTTATTTCCCTTGCAGGCATAAAGCCGGCCCCGCGGTGTTGGCTGAAGTGGAACATGGATAAACTCGAACCTGCCAATATTAAAATGAGGGAAGAAATTCTGAATGCCAAGACCAAAAAATGTAAGTGCTTTCAGATTGGTGTGTGGAGTTCTACAGTAGAGTCTTGGGCTTGGACACCCTGGGAGTTCAGGCGTATTTTCTACAAGACGCATGTTTACTTTGCGATCATGAACACGCACACTCATAGGATATAAATAACAATGAAATTTGTCCTTCAAAACTCAAGATCTCTGATAATTGCAGATAAAAGAATAATGTTCCAGCATGTAGGTATTTGTATGTGAAAATGAAATGATATTTAGCCTTTTTCCCCCGATTTGACATTTGGGCCTGTTCACGTCCCTAATTCAGTACATTTACTAAAATGATCAAATATGGTTACCAGTGGTCACTTGCTACATATGTAATGAGATGATACCTCTATAGACCATGGCACAAGGAACAACTGTCCACACACAAAATCACATTTTTCTTTAGATGTTAACCTGTTCAACACCACAGACGTGTATAGTGGTATTTGCAAAACGTGTAGATCCAGATGAGACGGCTCGTGACAAGCCGTCTCATCAGGATCTGCACTTTTTGCAAGTAATTTTCATATTTTTGAGAACAAAACACCCAGTTTTCATAAATGGACTAGTCTGAAAATAATTTTGTGACCATTGGATTGGTTGCGAAAAATAACATATCAAATTCCATTCCAGTTACTTAGGGGTGAAAGGGTTGATATTCAGCCCTATGATGTGGTTGTGCTCCATGTATCAACCACTAATGTGTGACCTTTTCCTTTTGAAACTCTATTCAGTGGCTACAGGAGAAAATGCACCATTGCTTTATATGCAACGGTGTTTAACCCCAGAGCCATCTGGGTATGGAAGGTGTTCGAGCCAATTCCCACGCTTAAATATAAGCCGAGACGAAACCCCAGGGTTATGGTCCGTATACATGTAGATGATGTTAATCATCATTGCAGGGGCCAATAATGTTTCAACATAACTTGACCCTTTGTATCAAACGACATCCCATATCGGCTAGGATACAACTATTTCTGCCGTATCGCATGAGAATTTTCTCAAATTGATTTCAAACATCTGAAATATTTTTGTTGTGTATTTCTGAACATTTCGAATATTGCCTTATGTTTTTGGAATCAATATCTCGGTGATATAAAAAGATGCAATAGGCCATGTACACTATCCCACATGCAAGGTGACTTACATTAAGCAGTAAACCAGATAAATTCCATTATCAGCCACGCCGACTGGAGTAAACTTTGACTTCTTGGACTCGCTGTTCTCGAGCAACATCAGCCCGTACCCGTCGACGACGTCGCTGTCCCAGTCGAACTACTCCGCCCAGTCGGCCATGGGGCGGGGCCGGCATAAGGGCAGGGCCAGGATCAAGAGTGTCGACAGCAGGAAGAGTGGGGGAACTAAAGGGGCGTCGTCATCATCATCGTCCTCACATGAAGGTTTGGCCTTGACTGTTAAACTTTCTGAGAATATATTTTGATGTAATTGCCTTGTTGTGTTGAGTATACATCTACTACTACTACTATTACTACTACTACCACTATTACTGATACTTCAATAATGTCATCAAATGTAAGGCGGTTGATGCTGAGCTAAACTGGGCCCTGTTGTTCAAAACATCCGTTAGCTTAACGGACTGTTAAGTCCTCAACTGAATGGTTAAAATCTCTGTTTTAACAGACATTTTAACCATTCAGTTAAGGATTTAACAGTCCGTTAAGGATTTAACAGTCCGTTAAGCTAACTGGTGTTTTGAACAACCGGGCCCAGTTTAGCTCAGCATCAACCGCCTTACATTTGATGACATTATTGATTTTGATGACAGTCTTGGAGAGGTGCTCAGGAAGTTTCAAATCACAGTTCCATGGCCTGTGTTGATAAAACTTTGAAACATTCTCAAATATTACTAAAAGCCTGAAAGTTGATTGGACGAGACTGAGCTGTTGCTAAATATCGGAAAGTTTGATTGGACGAGACTGCGCTGTTGCTAAAAACCGGAATGTTTGATTGCACCAAGACTGAGCACAGCTTCCTGGGTTATCTTTATTCTTCATCCACATTGCTTGACCCTAAATGATACTCTTTTTTGTGTTGATGGGCTGTTAAGCACCATTCCATTCCATTCCTGGTTTTGAACACGAGAGCCAAGTGCATGCTCAGTAGGTTTTATAATCACAGGTCATGTAGCCTATTTCACCAACATTGCAAAGTATACTTATCTAGCAACTTTCAATTTGAGGATAAATTTATTAATTTTTAGCCAGGTTTTTTTAAAAAAAATCCAGGCTATTGGATTGGAGAAAGCCGGGTGGGCGGGCGGGCGGCGGGCGGGCGGCGGCGGGCAGCATCCACAATCAATGTTAAGTTTTCGTGTTTGAGTCCATTTCTTTGTTACTGTACCACCTAGGACCACCAAACTGTCACAGCTTCATAATCAAGGGGTGCCCACCACATATCACTATCCAACATGTTACTTTTTTTTGGACTTGACCCATTTTTTCCGCGCAGTCGACTTTCAATGTTAAGTTTTCGCGTTTACAATGTTAAGTTTTCGTGTTTAAGTCCATTTCTTTGGTACTGTACCACCTAGGACCACCAAACTTTCACAGCTTCATAACCAAGGGGTGCCTACCACATACAACTATCCAACATGTGACCTTTTTTTTTTCCTTCACCTATTATTTCTACGTAATTGACTTAGCCATTTTCAACGTTAACTTTTTAACGTACGTCTGGTTAAAGTTTTTTGGTTAAAAGTTTTTCTTTATACTATGTCTCTGCAACTGCTTCGCCCATTACCTTGAAACTTCACATGGGTGTTTATCATCATCCATATTTTCATTCTACCCCCCAGTCGTGCGGCCCCTGTGCTCAATGTCAAGGTCAAATTACTTTGAATTTTTTTGTTAAAGTTTTTTTGTGTATTATATCTCTGCAACTGCTTCACCCATTACCTTGATACTTCACATGGGTGTTTATCATCATTGTCGCGCCTGCTTGTGGAAAGCACGATATCGTCGGCATTTTGGCATACGTCCGTCCGTCCGTCCGTCCGTCCGTCCGTCCGTACGTCCGTGTGTCCGGTTAAAGTTTTTTGGTTAAAGTTTTTCAATCTACTATATCTATTTTTTTAGTGTCCATGCCTCGCCCCAAGGCGCGACATGCAGGCCACAG
The DNA here is from genome assembly GCA_029237695.1 of Conchocele bisecta. Classification (NCBI taxonomy): domain Eukaryota; kingdom Metazoa; phylum Mollusca; class Bivalvia; order Lucinida; family Thyasiridae; genus Conchocele; species Conchocele bisecta. The sequence goes on along the minus strand of CM055267.1, from coordinate 17,610,965 downwards.
CCATCTAGTCTACAAAAAGTGGGTATAATTATGTTATCCAAGTTTCTATGCTTGGAAAAAAACCTGGCCTTCGTGGCTTTGCCTCGTTTCTTGTTATTATACTAAATTTATTACATTATCACAGCCATTTTGGCTGTGATAATGTAATAAATTTAGTATAATAATCTGCATTGGTTTTTCGGTAGTTCTATATGAAATAATGCATTTCAGGAAAAATAAATGATTACTCCCTCAAAGTATACTTTGCTAGATAAGTATACTTTGCAATTTGATGAAATCGGCTACAGAACAACACTGAATAATAAAATGGAATAGAAATCTCTCAATTTTTTTCTGATTGAAATATCTTACAATAAAATAATATGAATTTGATCTATCTATTGAAAGTCTGAGAGTGAATGGGTTTAATGTCCCAGCAACAGCTATGGTCAATTAGGGACAGGGATATCCGTTGAATTAGGAATGAACCAAACCTCATTGAATCGATCAATTAAATCAATATGTTTATGTCTATTTGTACTCACATTTTTTTTATGCCCTCTGCCTTGTGAGAAAGATATCACAAGGTAGTGGCCGGTCATATAATCCTCCTCTCTTGCATTTACAATCTCCATGACAACATATGCCCCTCCCCTCTAGCTGAGATTATCCTGGAGCTGCCGAAGGGTCCCAGTCCACGGAAGACGGACCGTAAACAGAAGCCCGTGGATCCACGGAAACTCATAGAAGCTCTCACACCCATCCGTGAAACTACGTTCGAGGATTACGATGATTCCCAGCACATGAGCCAGTCCGAACACGTCCTGAAAATGATGGAAGCTGCCAAAGGCAGCCACAAGCCCAAAATTGAGGTTGGTCTTATGTAAATTGAGAATAGTAGGTTAGTGCCGTGAATGGGAAAAAATATCTGGCAAGGCTTAGGTTCCGTGCGCGCCAGATATTTTTCCCATTCACGGCACTAACCTACTATTCTATTTATCCCGTCAACACCTACAAATAGCTTTAAAATTCTATAAAAATAACTCAGCCACCGCACATATTCATACGCAGTGATTAGGTTGTATTGACAGGATGTCAAAAATGTTTCACGGCACCGTGTTTCACGGCACATACGCACTGTGTTGATGGGATAAGGTTGTTTTCTTGCTATTTTCTGGGACCTGCTTAAATAAACTTCTTACAAATAAGAGGTTTGTATTGCAAAACGATAATTTACAACAAAGTTCATATCGGCAGCCGAGTTTGGGCATTGTTTGGCAGATTTGTTCAGATTTAATGGCCGGTACATGTATGTTGATAATGGTAGCATAGTGAGCATGATAAAAATCTTCTAACAAAAACATTATCGTATACAATTTAGTGAAATTTACCCCAGATTGTGAAATCAAACGCTTTATGTACACCACTGGTGTAGGTGACGATAATCTTAAACATCCACCCACTGTGGTTGAATGCCTCTATATATTCTAATACAAATGTACTTGTTTTCATGACCATAGAATATATTTGATTTAGCTGACCACATGATTGTATGGATTAATATACCAAGCATCTCCTCGTACACACTTGTACTAGGTGTCCAGACAGTAATGTCAGTCAATAAATGCACTTACGTTTGGTACAAATATTAGCTCTTTCCTTGCTAGTGAAAATAACAGCCAACAAATTAGGAGAGTTTTTCTTATTTCTCTCTATAAATTTGTCTCGGAATTTCATTAGAATTGAGTCCGGATGCAACTGTAATGAATTTCCAAGACATATTCAGGGAGAAATAAAAGAAAATATGATTAATTATCATCTATTTTTTAACTATTTATAGCCCACAAGTTTCAAAGCATGCACAGGGTTATACTAAGTTTGCTAAGGATTTAACAGTCGGTAAAGCTAACAAGCTTTGAGCAACCGGGCCCAGTTGTGCATGCATGCATCCATCTGGCCTGGGTCTGATACATCCTTCAAAGTTATTGTGTATTGTATATATACCTATGCAACTATAGGTCACATTGATTTGAACATCATAATTATGCTCCTTTGTCACACAGGTGGAAGACTCGGACCTATGACACCAAAAACAAATGCCTATTAAAAAAATCCCATTACCCCACCCACTTGGTCTCGTACAGTACCATCTTCTATATAGAAGATGGTACTGTACGAGACTAAGTGGGTGGGGTAATGGGATTTTTTTAATAGGCATTTTTTGGTGTCATAGGTCCGAGTCTTCCACCTGTGCTTTGTCATTATCCAAGTCTACATTCTGTAGCCCAGTCCACACACCGATGTTAAAGGTCAAATTAATAAAATTTGCACTAAAAGATTTGTTTTTAAAAATTGTTGTTATCTATGACCCACTCTGTATGGCACAAAATATTCTTTATATCAGAGACATCATCTGAGATATTTTCTGGCAAAATAAATATTCATTCACCATTACCCCATGTATTGATTGGCTGCATTATACATTTTATATCAGACGTGAATTTCCACACTGATATCAAGGGCGATTTTATTAGTATAAATAATAAAAACAAATATTGTGCCATATGAAAATAGCCTGATACCTCCGCGAGTCACTATCAGTAAAATAAATATTACTAAATGATTATATCTGTATAGCGGGCACTCAATTTTTGTCGCGCCCGCTTGCGGAAAGCGCGATATAGTCGGCACTTTGTGCCCAATGTCAAGGTCAAATTACCTTGAAGTTTTTGGTTAAGTTTTTTGGTTAAAGTTTTTGGTTAAGTTTTTTGGTTAAGTTTTTTGGTTAAAGTTTTTTGGTTAAAGTTTTTCGTTATACTATATCTCTGCAACTGCTTTGCCCATTACCTTGAAACTTCACATGGGTGTTTATCATCATCTATATTTTCATTCTACCCCCCTCCCGTGTGGCCCCTGTGCCCAACGTCAAGGACAAATTACTTTGAAGTTTTTGGTTAAGTTTTTTGGTTAAAGTTTTTTTTTGGTTAAGTTTTTTCGTTATACTATATCTCTGCAACTGCTTTGCCCATTACCTTGAAACTTCACATGGGTGTTTATCATCATCTATATTTTCATTCTACCCCCCTCCCGTGCGGCCCCTGTGCCCAACGTCAAGGACAAATTACTTTGAAGTTTTTGGTTAAGTTTTTTGGTTAAAGTTTTTGGTTAAGTGTTTTGGTTAAAGTTTTTTGTTATACTATATCTCTGCAACTGCTTTGCCCATTACCTTGAAACTTCACATGGGTGTTTATCATCATCATATATTTTCATTCTACCCCCCTCCCGTGCGGCCCCTGTGCCCAATGTCAAGGTCAAATTACTTTGAAGTACGTACGTACGTATGTACGTATGTACGTACGTGTGTGTACGTACGTACGTAGTACGTACGTACGTATGTACGTACGTGTGTCCGGTTAAAGTTTTTATACCTCCCGCAACGAAGTTGTGGGGGGGGGTATACTGGAGTCAGCTCGTCCGTCCGTCCGTCCGTCCGTCTTTCCGTGTTTCCGTCCGTCACAAAACTTAACAATTGTAAATTTCCTTTTAACTTCTCTTTCCCTTTTCGGAAATCTTTCAAATTTTACCCGCCCCTTCTCTGACACTCATACATCATTCTGCAATAAACCTACGACCCCCATTTAGGCCAGGGGTCAAGGTCACGGACTTAGAAACTTAGAAAAAAACGAAAACTTAACAATTGTAAATTTCCTTTTAACTTCTCTTTCCCTTTGCGGAAATCTTTCATATTTTACCCACCCCTTCTCTGACACTCATACATCATTCTGCAACAAACCTATGACCCCCATTTATGCCAGGGCTGAAGGACACGGACATATAAACTTAGAAAAAAACTAAAACTTAACAAATGTAAATTTCACAATTGTAAATTTCCTTTTAACTTCTCATTCCCTTTGCGGAAATCTTTCATATTTTACCCGCCCCTTCTTTGACACTCATACATCATTCTGCAACAAACCTATGACCCCCATTTATGCCAGGGGTCAAGGTCACGGACTTAGAAACTTAGAAAAAAACGAAAACTTAACAATTGTAAATTTCCTTTTAACTTCTCTTTCCCTTCGCGGAAATCTTTCATATTTTACCCACCCCTTCTCTGACACTCATACATCATTCTGCAACAAACCTACGACCCCCATTTATGCCAGGGCTCAAGGTCACGAATTTATAAACTTAGAAAAAAACTAAAACTTAACAAATGTAAATTTCCTTATAACTTCTCTTTCCCTTTGCAGAATGCAGTGATATTTTACCCGGCCCTTCTCTGACACTCATACATCATTCTGCAACAAACCTACGACCCCATTTATGCCAGGGGTCAAGGTCACGGACTTAGAATGTCTAGTTTGCTTTTTTCAACTGGAACCACCATCGCACTCTCCATATGTGCTGACATAGTCTTTTATCTGAAAATGATAGTATGCGAGCTGGAATTCATTCTAGGTCAGGGCTGACGCGGGGTGGGGGGGGGGGTGGGGGGGGGTTATTCCGTAAGCCCCCGCTTACTGACAAATCTATTTGGTTAAGTTTTTTGGTTAATGTTTTTCGTTATACTATATATTTTTAGTGTCCATGCCTCGCCACAAGGCGCGACATGCAGGAATAGTGACACAATTATACACTTCCTATAAAGAACATTTTGTGCCTACTGAGTGGGCATGTACCTTTAAAAAAGGCTGTTTGATTTTTCCCGCCAGCTCCAACAAACACGGATATTCAAGTCATATACTATCACGGCATATACTATATAGAGATGTTATGTTCTTCTAACATGATTCTGTATATACTGATGGTAACTACCAAGTGACTTTGGTGTGGTATGGACCTGACACCAGTAGCCTATTTCACCAACATTGTAAAGTATACTTTTCTAGCAAAGTACATGTATACTTTGAGGGAGTAATCATTTATTTTTCCCGAAATGCATTATTTCATATAGAACTAACGACTGCATATTTTTGATGTTTAAAAGTATGCGGACTTATTTCACTAAATTTATCCTAAAATTGAAATCATGGTAACTATTGTTTTATACATTTCTACCCGTTGCAGTCACATCCTGTGGGTAAGGGCCCCGACACGGTCAAGTCTGTGTACAACATCTATGGACAGAGCCCCCTGATGGCCCACTTCATGCGCATGAAGAACGTGGGTCGAGATGCGGGGCAGGTGGTCCTGGTTCAGCGGACAGAGCAAGAGAACCTCCCATCATATCCTACTTATTAACACTGCTTCCTTCTCCACACATTGGCCATACCATGCCATCCTTCCCAACCCAGTGGCCCCCCATACATTGGCCATACAACGGACAGAGCAGGAAAACCTCCCATCATATCCTGCCTTCCTAGCCCATTCACATACCATGCTGGCTTCTCGAGGCATTGGCCATAAAATTATTATATCCCCCAGACGAAAGTCAGGTGATTCTATAAGGTTCGAAAATGTCCAGCCATGGGTAAATGTTTGCTATGTCACGAGGGAACTGTTTGAACCCGTAGGCCGCGGGTTCAAACAGTTCCCGAATGTATTGGCTTGGCCCCGGAATGAGCATTGTCCACAGCCATGGTCAAACAGCACGCGCTGTACGTTTGAACATGACTGTGAGCGGTGTCAAACAAAGACAGTTGTGTAACAATATCAATTTGACATCGAACACCGTTCGCGTCCTCGTCTGCCACAGATACTTCTTGTCTGGAGCATAACTGTAGCCTATTTCACCAACATTGTAAAGTATACTTTTCTAGCGAAGTATACTTTGAGGGAGAAATTTTCAATTTAAAGATAAATTTATTAATTTTTATTACCGGTATACTGAATTTATTACATTATCACAGCCAAAGAATTTATTACATTATCACAGCCATTTTGGCTGTGATAATGTAATAAATTCAGTATAATAATTCTGCATACTTTTAAACATCAAATATATGCAGTCGTTAGTTCTATATGAAATAATGCATTTCGGGAAAAATAATTGATTGCTCCCTCAAAGTATACTTTGCTAGATAAGTATACTTTGCAATTCTGAACACTCCTGTCACACTATTATTTTAGTCATCTCCCTTTATTGGGGCGAGCTTTAGCGAGCCCCTATAAAGTTGTCTGGGTGAAACCGAAAATATTTTATATTCGACGGCACTAATCTTGTATTTAATTTATACCACATCATAAACTTAATTGTTGAACATGCGTGACGTCATGTTTTGATTTCATTCCCTCGCCATACGTCACAAATCTGACGACGTCATTCAAAGCAAAATGGCGGCGTCCACGCTAGGTAGATTCGGTATTGTATCTGATTAAATCTCTGATTTATTTACGATGAGCTTCAATATTGGCTGGTTTTAGACTACACAGTTGTCATAATAAATATTGCAATCGTAACAGACATATCCATGTCGTTGGTTACGTCGCATATACTGTAAAAATGGACAAAATTCAGCTGAACCGACAGCAATTTCGATTTTAAAATTCACCACCATCTTGAATTTGCTGTTGAGACTGATCAATCAGAGGCCACAATTATGGGTCAAAGGTGAAAAAATAACGGCAAAAAACGGCACTTCATGTATATTAGGCTACTTCAGGTATATTAGGTTACTTCAGATATAAACAACATTTATTCAACCACCTTTATTATGCTACATGGAGCAATGGTTGCGGTATAAACATGTTATAACGATTCATTCTCGACTAGCCTATGCTGATTCACCCTACATTGTCTTAGTGGCTGTATTATTCTCTGGGATATTTGTTTCTAGGAAACCATAAAGCAATAGACAACCATTCAATTTCCAGTAATTCTGTAATGCACATATTGACAGGGTAGTGACTGGTAGCATATACCAGTAGATGTTTTCACCAAAATTGCAAATATTACTTATCTGTCAAAGTGTACTTTGAGGGAGTAATCATTTATTTTTCCCGAAATGCATTATTTCATATATAGAACTAACGACTGCATATATTTGATGATTAAAGGTATGCAGAATTATTATACTGAATTTATTACATTATCACAGCCAAAATGGCTGTGATAATATAATAAATTCAGTATAATAAAAATGAATAACGTTATCCTTAAATTGAAAATTTCTCCCTCAAAGTGTACTTTAATAGCAAGATATTAAGTATACTTTGCAATTTTTATGAAATCGGCTACTGGTAAAGCAAAGAAGTATGCTGATTTACTCTAAACGTATGCTATTTATTGGCATAGAATTTAGTTTAAACAATATTTTATTTCAAATAATATACATGTATATATATGCATCAAAATACATATAAAGTAACGGTGAATAAGGATTAGAAAACAAGCTCACAGAGCTTATGTGAATTCTTCTCCTTGAGTAAAGCATCAGTAAATGGGAATGTGGCAAGAATGCATACAATGTATTATAGGAATGAATGGCCTTTTTGTGGAATTTATCGGGGTATAAACTTGGAAAAGTCGCGGGAATACTGGACGAAGGCCGGAAGGCCTCGTCCAGTATTACCGCGACTTTTCCAAGTTTATATCCCCGATAAATTCCACAAAAAGACCATTCATTCCTTATAATTCCAGCATTTGAAATAAATTCATCAAGAAAATGTGTTTATTTTCCGTTTTCTTAAGAATTATTTTAACTGCGCCTCGTGGGAGTTTACTGGGATATAAATTTTGGACAGAGACTTGCTACGGGCCAATCAAATGTTAGGGAATTGTGTAAATATTTTTGTGCTGGAATTATACATATGTAAGTTTTGTTAGATAATTGAAGGAGAAAAAAAGATTTTGTTCCTGAGAATAATAAATATATGGTAGGGTTCACACTGAGACAGGGAAATCTCAGTTGAACAGCGTAATATCTCCTGCGAGGCTCTGCAGAGCCTGGGACGATATCGCAGATCGAGATTGCGATTCCCCGTCTCACTCCCAACCCTTTTATTGATTATTTTTCTCACACATCATCTGGAATGCTGTAAAATGGAAGAAAACTAATGTTCTGCACTGGAACGTTAACATCAGTTACACAAGATAATCAGTTAATATGACATCATTTCAATTGTTACGTAACATTATTTTCATTGCTATGACTTGAGTAGTATAGGGGGTATCAGTACGTTACCGTTTTTGTATAACAAGATAACAGAGTGAAACAAACACCCCACACCCACAATATAGTATAAAAAACCTATTAAAAAGGTATCACAATAAGCCTTATATATAGGGGTTTAAACCCATAGACCGTAAAAGGTGAATAAAGTAAAAAGTTTATAGATAGTGGTGTTATATGTATATAACCACTTAAACAAAAAATGAAAAACACTATAAATAATTTACAATTAAACATTAACTATTTTCTATATATAAACAACAATAATATACAAACATGAGCCGACAAAGTCCTGCAGTATATCAACAACTTGTTGACGGTATAGAAGGACTCCCCAACATTGAATCATTGAGGAGTGATCTAACCAAAATGGGAATACCTTTTTCCATGAGGATGAAAGAGAAAAAACTTCAAAAGTTGATAAACGAGGGAAAGAATGATATAATATGGGATAGAATGCGGAGATCCGCAGCTAAGGGGGTTTTTAAAAATATTGAGAAGAAAGATATAAATAAAATATCAGATAAAATAGACTCAGAAGCGCAAGCTGTACTGTTATCTAAAGGTGTTGGACTTATTAAAAAACCGAAGCGTAAGATTAACACCTTATAGGAGTGTAAAAAATCTTCTAGCAACCTAGTTTTCGGCAACCATTCTATCTCTACAAAAAGTGGACACCACGAAAGAAGAACTAGAAAACATCGCAAGAGGTCTGTGGGATCTGCCAAATTTCTACTCGTTTTTGTGCACAATCGGTTCCAAAACTGCTTCCAGCATGGAAAAATAGTCCAATTGAACATATAAAAATGTAGCTGTATACAACCACGGCAACAAAAATTTCAAAATGTCTATTCGAGCAACTTTCCAAACAATGGGATACGAGCGAAGAACAGTGTTTCTAGGCACTTGCTTCTAGAGAACACGTACGAGAACAATCTAGTCTCGGACATAGCAAAAGTAGACTACTTGTTCGGCCACGAGGGGCAAACACAACTCCAACCTCTAGATGGTCTGCCTGCTTTCGTCGACGATCTGTACGTTTTTGGCTATTTGTCTAGAGAGAGTGCGTAGCAGTAGGAAACAAAGTCTCTTGCACGACCGGCGATACAGGGTCTGCAAAAAATTGCGTGGAAAGATAGCGATAGCAGCTAGAGAAACAATAGGTCTGGGGCAAAAGCCACTGCATACAACAATACTGCACACAGTCCGAGAATGTGGAGAATACGGCAATAGTACCATACGAAACACGATAGATAGAATAGAAGAATGTAGTGGGGAGAAAGCGCAAAAGAATTGGACCCAGCAGCACAATGGACTGTACCCATACGCGGAATTTGTAGCAAAGATAGCGGTGTCCGAAATTCCGATAGAACTTCTAGAACAGCAATTGCCAACAATGCAGGCTAGATTGCAAGCAGTAGGCATGGACATCTACTGTGTAGACTACACGCAAGACTTTTCTGGGGTCCTAGATAGAAAAGCGCTAGTAGAACATCTCGAAAACGACCAAGGATTTGTTCTACAGGGTAGTAGTACTGGTTGGGGAGGGATAGAAGAAAGAGGAGGCACAATTCTAGACAATACTAGTTCTGTTGGGAACCACGTTTGTAGCTGGATACAGACACACGACAGCAAAACAACTAGAACGAAGGTGTACAACAAGGTAGTCTCCAATTTCGAAGCCGGAGAGATCCGAGATCCAGTAGGTGGCCATCTAGCAGACTACGCGGATTGCACCAACGAACATCTACGAAAAACTTTTGTACACCCAGATGTGCAGCGTAGGGGTTGCACGATGAATAGAAGTTTCTGTGTACGCTAGTTCTGCACTCTCTAGAGAAAATGCGGAGGACGTTCTAGCACAAGCAAGAGACACTGTTTCCCTAGGTGGAGACATATTCGTAGTACAGCCTCCACGCAGACAGTGGGAGAATCTAGCAAAGAGTCTGGATAGATGTTTTGTACTAGGAGACAAGCCATGTGGACAAATATTTGTAGCATGGTACGCACATACAGGAACAGGTAGGATATCTGGAGTACGCATACGTCCGACTCCCGCAACACTAGAATGTCCGCAAAAATGGAAGCGAGCAATGGAATGGGCTGCAGCAGATTTTGGCTTCCGAGCATGTCCGATATTTGTATCCGAGATTCTGTCTGTAGAAGACGAAGAAATAGAAATGGCTCCACTCAGTGCTACGCAAAAGCAAGCGATTCCGCAACAATACTCTGTGCGAGCAAGAAGCCAACCGAAATACGCGCTAGAGGTCCAGATGTAGATCTTGCAGAGGTCTTGCCATCCACAGACTACGTTTGCTGGAAATGGAGAGACAATAAAGCGCAACGTGTAGGTGTAGAAAAATCTATGTACGATCTTGTAGAAGTTCCAGAGATAGCAGCCGCTAGAGAGGTTTCCACACTGTCTCCACGAAATAGAGCAGAAAGATTGCTACAATTTCGAGATGCCGAACAAGCCGAAGTTTGGAGAAGAGAAACACTAGAAAGAGAAACACCAGCAGAGTCTACGCCCGAGTATACCAGAAGATTCCTCGAACTAGAAAGACTAGCTGTAGCAGCCGCCGAACACGTAGAATACACCGAAGAGAAAGAACGCCTCCGAAAAACTATTTGGTCCATGCTAGGAGGCCATGCAACAGAAAAGATCTCCTCGATTGCCAACAGCAATGTACTCTGGGACATTGTAGGGTTTCGACGAGGTCCAACAAGTATGTACCAATACGGTGGCACTAGAGCAGTCTTGTGGAGTGCAGAAGGTGGCCAGATGTGCGTTTGGCCTACCAACGCGCTTTCCAAAATTCTAGATAGCTGCGAAGATATGTTCGAGAAGCAAGTTTGCGGCGCCAAGACAACATTCTGGTTGCCCCACCGTGTAGCTCTCCGCATACGAATTTGTCCGACAAGGTTGTTCCAAGCAAACGGACGTACAATCCAGTGGAACCCGATAGAAGTAGAGGAAACACCAAATCCAGAAGAGCTCGAAAGAATACAAAGTCTTGCAACAGCTGCAGAGGAGTACGGGTCTGTAGAGAGGCTCTGCTAGAGGAAACAACATTGGGAAAGACGAAGCCACAGAGAGATCTAGATCTAGAACCAGGTTTGTACAGTTGTAGTAGATACGCCAATACAACATACAGGGGAGCAGATAGAACAATACTATTTCTAGTAGCTACAGACGAGGATGGCACACCTACAACAGGAGAGGAGATTCCAACATACGGATACTTCCTCCAACAAGAAGTAGAAAAGATATCTACTCCACTGTGCGAGCTGCAGAACCCACTTCGATGTAGAATGGGGGATGTCCGCACAACCAAAAGCAAGAAGAAATCTAGAACATTTGTAGTGTGCCCCAGTGGTAGCTACAGTGCCAGACAGAGTCTAGAATAGAAAGCATACATATTTCCACTATTTTCTTTCCAAAGGGCTACTCCATGTAGAAAGGGTCGCCAGGACGTATGGACTCGCTAGGAGTTTTCTTTTTTTCCTCCGGTTTGGCGGACTGTTTGGCGGGGTGCTCGAACTGGGCGTCGGATCTCCATTCTTCCAGATTCTACAAGACTCTAGGGACACGAATGGGAACAGTGGTTTGCAGACCGCGTACGCCACCACGAGAACCCGAGCCACCACTTCGCATTCTCTACGGTTTTCCAAATGTCGTGCACCTCCCGCTCGTCTTTCTTCGGACACTCGGAATCGATAGTTTTTCCAAAACTGCTGGCATCGTCGGAAATCGCGTCCAACAACACGTCTACGTTCCAGCGCGTCCAATCGTCTCTCCATGTCGGAAAGGCGCGTCGATTCTTCGAACGAGTTGGCGTTTCGTACATCTTCGAGTAGATCCCGAGGGAACTCGGTGGGACCAGGCGCGGTCGCCCTTTGTACTACGGGGGTAGGGGTTTCTTGTTCTTCCGGTTTTGTACTACGTTCCGCATCGACGGCGTCCCATATTCTTCGAAGACGAGTTGTACCGATCCTATATTTTTTCTTCGTGTCGTCCGCAGACTCGACACCTCGAAGATTGCGAATATCTTCTATATCCTGCGCAGACAAATATTGTTTTTGTGGCATTTTGTTTGGTACAAAATATGCAAGCAAATGTATATTATATATATATTTGCCCACTGTACAACAGGAAAAACTAGGCAAACCTAGGCAAAACTTGCCAAATAGAAGTCGACCTGGGCCAAGTAGAAGTCGACCTGGGCCAACTAGTAGGCGACCTAGGCCAACTGCCGGTATGCCCGGGCAGACGGTAGAAAATACAAAACCGACCACGGCAAGTTTTCGAAATAGTAGTCCAAAATATTCTAGAATGTCTATATACACGGTTTTGTATTTTCTACCGTCTGCCCGGGCATACCGGCAGTTGGCCTAGGTCGCCTACTAGTTGGCCCAGGTCGACTTCTACTTGGCCCAGGTCGACTTCTATTTGGCAAGTTTTGCCTAGGTTTGCCTAGTTTTTCCTGTTGTACAGTGGGCAAATATATATATATATATACATTTGCTTGCATATTTTGTACCAACAAAATGCCACAAAAACAAAATTTGTCTGCGCAGGATATAGAAGATATTCGCAATCTTCGAGGTGTCGAGTCTGCGGACGACACGAAGAAAAAATATAGGATCGGTACAACTCGTCTTCGAAGAATATGGGACGCCGTCGATGCGGAACGTAGTACAAAACCGGAAGAACAAGAAACCCCTACCCCCGTAGTACAAAGGGCGACCGCGCCTGGTCCCCACCGAGTTCCCTCGGGATCTACTCGAAGATGTACGAAACGCCAACTCGTTCGAAGAATCGACGCGCCTTTCCGACATGGAGAGACGATTGGACGCGCTGGAACGTAGACTGTTGTTGGACGCGATTTCCGACGATGCCAGCAGTTTTGGAAAAACTATCGATTCCGAGTGTCGAAGAAAGACGAGCGGGAGGTGCACGACATTTGGAAAACCGTAGAGAATGCGAAGTGGTGGCTCGGGGTTCTCGTGGTGGCGTACGCGGTCTGCAAACCACTGTTCCCATTCGTGTCCCTAGAGTCTTGTAGAATCTGGAAGAATGGAGATCCCGACGCCCAGTTCGAGCACCCCGCCAAACAGTCCGCCAAACCGGAGGAAAAAAAGAAAACTCCTAGCGAGTCCATACGTCCTGGCGACCCTTTCTACATGGAGTAGCCCTTTGGAAAGAAAATAGTGGAAATATGTATGCTTTCTATTCTAGACTCTGTCTGGCACTGTAGCTACCACTGGGCACACTACAAATGTTCTAGATTTCTTCTTGCTTTTGGTTGTGCGGACATCCCCCATTCTACATCGAAGTGGGTTCTGCAGCTCGCACAGTGGAGTAGATATCTTTTCTACTTCTTGTTGGAGGAAGTATCCGTATGTTGGAATCTCCTCTCCTGTTGTAGGTGTGCCATCCTCGTCTGTAGCTACTAGAAATAGTATTGTTCTATCTGCTCCCCTGTATGTTGTATTGGCGTATCTACTACAACTGTACAAACCTGGTTCTAGATCTAGATCTCTCTGTGGCTTCGTCTTTCCCAATGTTGTTTCCTCTAGGCAGAGCCTCTCTACAGACCCGTACTCCTCTGCAGCTGTTTGCAAGACTTTGTATTCTTTCGAGCTCTTCTGGATTTGGTGTTTCCTCTACTTCTATCGGGTTCCACTGGATTGTACGTCCGTTTGCTTGGAACAACCTTGTCGGACAAATTCGTATGCGGAGAGCTACACGTTGGGGCAACCAGAATGTTGTCTTGGCGCCGCAAACTTGCTTCTCGAACATATCTTCGCAGCTATCTAGAATTTTGGAAAGCGCGTTGGTAGGCCAAACGCACATCTGGCCACCTTCTGCACTCCACAAGACTGCTCAGTGCCACCGTATTGGTACATACTTGTTGGACCTCGTCGAAACCCTACAATGTCCCAGAGTACATTGCTGTTGGCAATCGAGGAGATCTTTTCTGTTGCATGGCCTCCTAGCATGGACCAAATAGTTTTTCGGAGGCGTTCTTTCTCTTCGGTGTATTCTACGTGTTCGGCGGCTGCTACAGCTAGTCTTTCTAGTTCGAGAATCTTCTGGTATACTCGGCGTAGACTCTGCTGGTGTTTCTCTTTCTAGTGTTTCTCTTCTCCAAACTTCGGCTTGTTCGGCATCTCGAAATTGTAGCAATCTTTCTGCTCTATTTCGTGGAGACAGTGTGGAAACCTCTCTAGCGGCTGCTATCTCTGGAAACTTCTACAAGATCGTACATAGATTTTTCTACACCTACACGTTGCGCTTTCTTGTCTCTCCATTTCCAGCAAACGTAGTCTGTGGATGGCAAGACCTCTGCAAGATCTACATCTGGACCTCTAGCGCGTATTTCGGTTGGCTTCTTGCTCGCACAGAGTATTGTTGCGGAATCGCTTGCTTTTGCGTAGCACTGTAGTGGAGCCATTTCTATTTCTTCGTCTTCTACAGACAGAATCTCGGATACAAATATCGGACATGCTCGGAAGCCAAAATCTGCTGCAGCCCATTCCATTGCTCGCTTCCATTTTGCGGACATTCTAGTGTTGCGGGAGTCGGACGTATGCGTACTCCAGATATCCTACCTGTTCCTGTATGTGCGTACCATGCTACAAATATTTGTCCACATGGCTTGTCTCCTAGTACAAAACATCTATCCAGACTCTTTGCTAGATTCTCCCACTGTCTGCGTGGAGGCTGTACTACGAATATGTCTCCACCTAGGGAAACAGTGTCTCTTGCTTGTGCTAGAACGTCCTCCGCATTTTCTCTAGAGAGTGCAGAACTAGCGTACACAGAAACTTCTATTCTCGTGCAACCCCTACGCTGCACATCTGGGTGTACAAAAGTTTTTCGTAGATGTTCGTTGGTGCAATCCGCGTAGTCTGCTAGATGGCCACCTACTGGATCTCGGATCTCTCCGGCTTCGAAATTGGAGACTACCTTGTTGTACTTCGTTCTAGTTGTTTTGCTGTCGTGTGTCTGTATCCAGCTACAAACGTGGTTCCCAACAGAACAGTATTGTCTAGAATTGTGCCTCCTCTTTCTTCTATCCCTCCCCAACCAGTACTACTACCCTGTAGAACAAATCCTTGGTCGTTTTCGAGATGTTCTACTAGCGCTTTTCTATCTAGGACCCCAGAAAAGTCTTGCGTGTAGTCTACACAGTAGATGTCCATGCCTACTGCTTGCAATCTAGCCTGCATTGTTGGCAATTGCTGTTCTAGAAGTTCTATCGGAATTTCGGACACCGCTATCTTTGCTACAAATTCCGCGTATGGGTACAGTCCATTGTGCTGCTGGGTCCAATTCTTTTGCGCTTTCTCCCCACTACATTCTTCTATTCTATCTATCGTGTTTCGTATGGTACTATTGCCGTATTCTCCACATTCTCGGACTGTGTGCAGTATTGTTGTATGCAGTGGCTTTTGCCCCAGACCTATTGTTTCTCTAGCTGCTATCGCTATCTTTCCCACGCAATTTTTTGCAGACCCTGTATCGCCGGTCGTGCAAGAGACTTTGTTTCCTACTGCTACGCACTCTTCTCTAGACAAATAGCCAAAAACGTACAGATCGTCGACGAAAGCAGGCAGACCATCTAGAGGTTGGAGTTGTGTTTGCCCCTCGTGGCCGAACAAGTAGTCTACTTTTGCTATGTCCGAGACTAGATTGTTCTCGTACGTGTTCTCTAGAAGCAAGTGCCTAGAAACACTGTTCTTCGCTCGTATTCCCATTGTTTGGAAAGTTGCTCGAATAGACATTTTGAAATTTTTGTTGCCGTGGTTGTATACAGCTACATTTTTATATGTTCAATTGGACTATTTTTCCATGCTGGAAGCAGTTTTGGAACCGATTGTGCACAAAAACGAGTAGAAATTTGGCAGATCCCACAGACCTCTTGCGATGTTTTCTAGTTCTTCTTTCGTGGTGTCCACTTTTTGTAGAGATAGAATGGTTGCCGAAAACTAGGTTGCTAGAAGATTTTTTACACTCCTATAAATCAGAAACTTATTAGAATAAATTCATAAATTGGTGTCAAAAATAAATCCTTTTTAAGACTATTGTTTTATCTGGTCAATTGGACGTGAAAACAACATGATGTATTTTTGACACCAATTTTGAATTTTTCGTGGTTGGTGGGAGACAATTTCATCGTTAACTATTTTTTTGATTTTTTGGGGGTGGTGGAGTAGTATAGAGGGTGGATAAATGATGCCACCGTTAGGTGGTATCATTTTGAATCCCTCTATACTACTACTTGAGACTGGCAGTCGCTCTCAACAATTATTGTCTGCTGTTGTTTTTATATCTTGCCTTATTTCTCAATAAAAACATGGTTTGACAGCACTTCATATGAATTAGTGCTGTCAAAGCATGTTGTAAATTATTCTAAAGTACTGTCAAAGATTGTTTTTGATGATAAAAATGGAAAATAGAAAATAAACAGCAGACGACAAAAAAAATAAGATAGTGGTCTAAGGGTTAAAAACATTTTAGACGTGATAAAAGTCAGTTTATTTTTCGCATTTTGAACGCTAATGTTCCAGTCCCAGCACACAAGTAAACAACATACACAATTACAACCTATATGGAGGTCATTGACCTAGGATTATGGAACGTTTGTCGCATAAAAACCTAGTAAGGTGTGTCGATTGCTCAAGCGACCCAAGACTGAAAAAGTATGGATCCAAAAAGCGAGGGATACGCTTGTCCCATGGGTGAGAAAACGTTAGACAGTGATAGGTTCTCTATCTTTCTTGACTTTTTCAAAGTGATGTATTGTCTTGCAAAATTCGCAAGTGATTTATTATGGCATATCACAAAGCAGGAGCATGTGAATGTGTAAAATAATAGATATTCCATGATTCAACAATACTGGGCAACCAGATCAGCCTGTGCGTTCACACTGTCCGATTAGGGTCTATACTGTTTGCCATACTATATACAGTCTTTGAACCATTGGTGAAACCTTTATTGAATAGTGTGAAATATTGTGAGTGAGCAGCTAATTAGGATATACTCTGGTCAGAAGTGGAGTAAACTCATTTTTTGTCGTGCCTGCTTGCAAACAGCATGATATAGTTATCACATTGGCGTACGTACGTATTGTGTGCGTCCGGGTTAAAGGTTTTTTTGGTTAACATTTTTTCGGTGTACTATCAAAGCCTCGGTGGGTGCTACTTGCGGGCCGCGGCCATCTAATTCAGATCCTGGATCTGATATGAAAAATAATATTCTGTTTATGTTGGTATGTTGTTATTACTTGTGTTATACCATCAACATATGTTTCTGTGTCGGCCGAGTTGACCTTAACTGTGTGCACGCTAGATGCCCAGACATACCAGGACTTGCTGCAGGACTGTTTCCGCAAGGTGCGCTACACCGAACGCCAGTACCACGAGTAAGTAACCCCATTATATGACGTCTATCCATCATGGTAGTCAAAGCTCTTTAACCCTTTCAACACCACAGTCCTGTATAGTTGTATTGGCAAAAAGTGTAGATCCAGATGAGTAATTTTCTCTTCTTTTTTTTTAAGAAAAAACACCGCCTTTTCATAAATGGACTAGTCTGAAAATCAATTTGTGACCATGGAAATGGTTGCAAAATTAACATACAAAAAATCAATTAAATATTCAGCTGTAGTGTGAGGCAGCTGGCACTAGCTTGTACATGTACATGTACTAGTATCTTTAAATAGAGAAGTTTGCTTAGTAAATAAAGTCTGATCAAGTCTCTCCCGCGTTAATAAGACACAATTCTGGCATCGTAGTAATCAACAATTGTATCCAAATATTAAATATCTTCTGATCCGTTAGTTTTATCTTTACCAAACTTCATTGACAGCTTCATCACATTGATGGCTATCCGCCCACTACCATATTGGTGACCTTGACCGTTATTGAGTTGAGTGCATTTAGATGTGTCACTCTATACTATGTCATGCGTTATCTTGTCTGAATTGTATTATGTTTTAGTACCAAATCTCACTCCAGCAGATGTATGGGCTGGCTTCAGCCTTCACAAAAACCACCAGCTCAGTACTGTCTGTCAGGGTTACAAATGTGGCTGTGACTGGAGAAATGAGACTTACAAGATTTGTCACCAGTGTAAATCCAAAACATGTGTGTATTTGACTGGTAAATACATCAATGTTCTTCTTAGGTACAAAATCATTGTCTCATATCACCATCACCAGGATGTACGAGGCGAGCCTGAAGGGCAGTGTTGAGTTCGGGAGACAACAGAGACAGATGAAAAAGGACCACTACCGCCGACAGAAGGCCCTGCTCGCACAGCCCAACGAGGTGAAGCGGCTCAGCGATCTCCTCATCCTTGAGTTACGGGTAAGGCAGTTACGATCTCCTCATTCTTGAGTTACAGGTAAGGCAGTTATGATCTCCGCCTTCTCGAGTTACGGGTAAGGCAGTTACGATCCCCTCGTTCTCAAGTTGCAGGTAAGGCAGTTATGATCTCCTACTTCTCGAGTTACGGGTTAGGCAGTTACGATCTCCTCATCCTCGAGTTATGGTTAAGACAGTTAGGATCTCCTCATTCTGGAGTTACAGGTAAGGCAGTTATGATCTCCACATTCTTGAGTTACGGGTAAAACAGTTACGATCTCCTCATCCTCGAGTTAAGGGTTACTATCTCCTTGAGTTACGGGTAAGACAGTTACGATCTCCTTGAGTCACGGGTAAGGCAGTTACGAGCTCCTCATTCGCTAGTTGCGGGTAAGGCAGTTATGATCTCCTACTTCTCGAGTTACGGGTTAGGCAGTTACGATCTCCTCATCCTCGAGTTATGGTTAAGACAGTTACGATCTCCTCATTCTTGAGTTACAGGTAAGGCAGTTATGATCTCCACATTCTTGAGTTATGGGTAAGACAGTTACGATCTCCTCATCCTCGAGTTAAGGGTTACTATCTTCTTGAGTTATGGGTAAGGCAGTTACGATCTCCTTGAGTCACGGGTAAGGCAGTTACGAGCTCCTCATCCTCGAGTTACGGGTGAGACAGTTATGATCTCCTCATGCTCGAGCTACTGGTAAGGCAGTTACGATCTCCTCATTCTTGAGTTACGGGTAAGGCAGCTATGATCTCCTCATTCTTGAGTTACAGGTAAGGCAGTTACGATCTCTTCATTCTCAAGTTATGGGTGAGGCAGTTACGATCTCATTATTCTCGAGCTATGGGTAAGGTAGTTACGATCTCCTGATTCTTACGGGTAAGGCATTTACAATCTAGTCATTCTCGAGTTACAGGTAAGGCAGTTACAATCTCCTCATTCTCGAGTTACGGGTAAGGCAGTTACAATCTCCTCATTATCGAGTTACGGGTAAGGCAGTTACGATCTCATCATCTTTGAGTTACGGGTAAGGCAGTTAGGATCTCATTCTCAAGTTACGGGTAAGGCAGTTACGATCCCCTCATTCTTGAGTTACGGGTAAGGCAGTTAGGATGTCATCCTCAAGTTACGAGTAAGGCAGTTACGATCTCCTCATCCTCGAGTTATGGGTAAGGCAGTTACAATTTCCTCATTCTCGAGTTACGGGTAAAGCAGTTACGATCTCCTCATTCTTGAGTTACGGGTAACGCAGTTATGATCTCCTCATTCTTGAGTTACGGGTGTTACATTATGTCCATCAATGTCGTTATGAGTGGTTGCAGTGACCACTCACCCTGACCCCTGACCATGCTCCTTGTAGCATGGCACCTGCCAATCACAGCAGCCCCTTATCATGCTTATTAAGTCCCGCCCTCCCCAAATTACACATGTACAGAGTCAGTCTAGTAATAGCACTCAGAGAACATAGTACCAATTAAAAGATAGAACACAATAGTTCCATGGAGTCTTGTTCAGATAACTGACCCATTAGTCTTTAGCACAGATTAATTAATACAGCTATAAAACAAGGGTTATTTGTTTGGCCTAACCAGCCTTCCAGACCTAAGTTGTATGTACATATCAAAGTTGTGTTCCTGATTATCAACAGTGGGTTTTGCAGAGATACGAGGTGGAGCCTGCTCTGAGATTTGGGCTTCTTCATGCGGTTCTACATTTTCAGGGGCACTCTGTATTTCACAATCTGGTGCATCAATGTCTGCTGTGTGCTGTTTTTATTTGAGTAAGTGTTGCCTATTGCGGGTGTACACTGAACCAGCTGGGGTACGAACAGTGTATGACCTGCTATTGTGCCTCGCGGTCACTACAGCTGGTTTCCATGTTTTGTCATGTTGTTGTATGTGTGCTGAATCACCAACATTCAGGGGAATTTGTGTCTTAGCAGTCTGGTCATAGTGAGATTTCACCTTCTGTTTCTTAGAGCAGATTTTCTCCTGAACTACGCTCCATGGAACTATTGTGTTGCAGGAAATGTACTGACAACATGTGGCATTAAGGACAGTAGACATTGATTCATTAGGTGGTCAGCTAGTAATAAACAATTTGACATGCTATTAAACTGTCATCTTATCAGAAAGCAACACATAAGGGATTTCAGTAATTATTTGTTTATGAACCTTAAACTTAAACTCACCAGTGCTAATTTCAATTTGAAAGCCATAAATTTGTTGATGTTTGCTTTCTGTTAAGAAGGGAGATGTTACATTATGTCCATCAATGTCGTTATGCAACCACTCAGGTTGCAGTGACCACTCACCCTGACCCCTGACCATGCTCCTTGTAGCATGGCACCTGCCAATCACAGCAGCCCCTTATCATGCTTATTAAGTCCCGCCCTCCCCATGTTACACATGTACAGAGTCAGTCTAGTAATAGCACTCAGAGAACATAGTACCAATTAAAAGATAGAACACAACTAGTCGTTCAATTAATTGTATTCATCCACAATAGTGATAATACAACAACGGTAAGGCAGTTAGGATCTCATCCTCAAGTTACAGGTAAGGCAGTTATGATCTCCTCATTCTTGAGTTACGGGTAAGGCAGTTATGATGTTGTGTTCGAGTCCGTTTATGGAAAGCGAGATTAAAAGAATCCATCGTA
This sequence comes from Conchocele bisecta, assembly GCA_029237695.1. Lineage (NCBI taxonomy): Eukaryota > Metazoa > Mollusca > Bivalvia > Lucinida > Thyasiridae > Conchocele > Conchocele bisecta. The sequence goes on along the minus strand of CM055267.1, from coordinate 17,589,833 downwards.
GGCACTGGTGTGGGACACGGATATTCCACCCGAGTGTCATGTTGTCAGAAACGAGGCTTTGACGTGATAATAAACATGTCAATAACGATCGGAAATAATACACAAAACTTTTTCATTATTTCATGTGGTTTTTGTCTCACTCACGATAGTGGAAAGCGAGATGTAGCAGCCACAATTCCGGCATCTGTGTCGTCGTCGTCAACAATTTGGGACATAAATTTGGGATGTAGCCAAATTTCCCACATCTGTTGATCCATTAGTCAGATCATTACCAAATTTCATCAATAGCTTTCTCACATTGATAGCTATCCATCAAGTGTCATTCGGGTGACCATGACCTTCAACTTGGTGACCTTAACCTTTGTGGGATGTAAATTTTGGACATAGAACAAATTTTGCATATCTCTTGATCTGTTAGTCGGATAATCACCAAACTTCATCAATAGCTTCCTCACATTGATATCTATCCATCCAGTGTCATTCGGGTGACCGTCACCTTGGTGACCTTTACCTTTGTAAATAATTTTGGACGTACGTCCAAATTTTGAATACCTCCTGATCAGTCGGATCATTACCAAGCTTCATCAATAGCTTCCTCACATTGATGGCTATCCATCCAGTGTCATTCAGGTGGCCTTGACCTTCACCTTGGTAACCTTAACCGTTGTGTCGATAATTTTAGACGTCCAAATGTTAAATACCTCCTGATCCACTAGTCATCTTCATCAATAGCTTCCTCATATCGATGGATATTCATCAAGTGTTATTTGGGTGACTTTGACCTTCACCTTGGGGACCTGAACCGTTGTGTCAATAAGTTTGGATACGTCCAAATGTTGAATACTTGCTGATCCGTTAGTCGGATCCTTACCAAATTTCATCTATATCTTTCTCACATTGATGGCTAGCCACCCATTGTCATTTGGGTGACCTTCACCTTCACCTTGGTGACCTTAACCTTTGTGTCAATAATTTTGTGCATACGTCCAAATGTTGAATACCTCCTGATCCTTCGAGATATGTTTGTTTATGTTTTGTAGAAGGACCCTGACTCGCTATCTTCCGGTGCTGGGACAGCCCTGGAGCAAGCATTGCTGGCACAGAACTAATCTGGGAGCCTTGGAATTTATTGATGTTGCAGTCTAAACTGGGGGCCCCGTAACAAGCATTGATGCCACAGAACTAAACTAGGGGCCCTGGATCAAGCATTGATAGCACAGAACTGACCTAGGGGCCTTGAAGCAGGCTTTCATGGCACAGAACAGGGAGCCGTTTCACTAAACTTTGTACGACTGAAATGCAAAATTATGATTGTCTGTAAATATCACATTAACAACGTTTACAATTATTGGATTTAAATTTACTGAGCATGCTCAATAAATCTAAATACATCAATTGAGATTTCCAGACGATCCTAAATTTGCACTTACGAACATTTTGGTTGTACAAATTTTAGTGAGACGGCCCCCCATGATCTGGAACTGGAGACCACCATGTAGAAAATATTATTCACAAAACATGAGGACACCTGTCACTGCATAGAAATTGTCAAAAATGTCTTTTCGCTGTGGTGACCAACCTACATGTCTACAGTCTGTTTTTGTTTGATAATTTATTAATTTCTATCCATAAAATGTTGTGGTAGCACAGTCAATGAGTTTGATATGCTGCCACACATACTTATTGTTGAAAATTATAAATTGACCAGATAATTGTAGTGGGAGGAAAAACGCCTGTGCTACCATATATTTCGGTACATATTGATGGTGCCGAGTTGGTCTACTGTATTACTTTTACATTTTTAGCCAGGTTTTTTGAAAAAAATCCAGGCTATTGGATTGGCGAAAGCCGGGCGGCGGGCGGGCGGGCGGGCGGGCGGCGGCGGCGTCCACAATCAATGTTAAGTTTTCGTGTTTGAGTCCATTTCTTTGTTACTGTACCACCTAGGACCACCAAACTTTCACAGCTTCATAATCAAGGGGTGCCCACCACATATCACTATCCAACATGTTATTTTTTTTTCTTGAACATTGCGACCCGACTTTTTTCCATTTTTTTTTTTTTTTCAATGTAAAGTTTCGCGTTTTTAAATGTTAAGTCGAGTTTAGTCATTCTTTGGTACTGTACCACCTAGGGACACCAAAACTTTCAGCTTCATAATCAAGTCACCACATATATATCCAACATGTTTTATTTTTTTTTTTAACGACCTTTTTTTCGCGCAATCGACTTAGCTTTCAATGTAAGTTTTCGCGTTTTCAAGTTAAGTTTTCTGTTTATCCATTTCTTTGGTACTGTACCACCTAGGACCACCAAACTTTCACAGCTTCATAATCAAGGGGTGCCCATCACATATCACTATCCAACATGTTACTTTTTTTTTAACTTGACCCATTTTTTTTCCGCGCAATCGACTTCTTAGCCATTTTCAATGTTAGTTTCGTTTTCACGTTTTCAATGTTAAGTTTTCGTGTTTAAGTAAGTCCATTTCTTTGGTACTGTACCACCTAGGACGCCACAAACTTTCACAGCTTCTAATCAAGGGGTGCCCATCACATATCACTATCCAAACATGATTACTTTTTTTTTAACTTGACCATTTTTTCCGCGCAATCGACTTAGCCATTTTCAATGTTACGTTTTCACGTTTTCAATGTTAAGTGTTCGTGTTTAAGTCCATTTCTTTGGTACTGTACCACCTAGGACCACCAAACTTTCACGACTTCATAATCAAGGGGTGCCCACCACATATCACTATCCAACATGTTACTTTTTTTGAACTTGACCCATTTTTTCCTTTTTTCCGCGCAGTCGACTTAGCCATTTTCAATGTTAACTTTTCGCGTTTACAATGTTAAGTTTTCGTGTTTAAGTCCATTTCTTTGGTACTGTACCACCTAGGACCACCAAACTTTCACAGCTTTATAACCAAGGGGTGCCTACCACATACAACTATCCAACATGTGACCATTTTTTTTACCTTCACCTATTATTTCTACATAATTGACTTAGCCATTTTCAACATTAACTTTTTAACATACGTCTGGTTAAATTTTTTGGTTAAAACTTTTTTGTTATACTATATCTCTGCAACTGCTTCGCCCATTACCTTGAAACTTCACATGGGTGTTTATCATCGTCCATATTTTCACCCCAACCGTGCGGCCCCTGTGCGCAATGTCAAGGTCAAATTACTTTGAATTTATTTGTTAAAGTTTTTTTTGTTTTTTTGTGTACTATATCTCTGCAACTGCTTCACCATTACCTTGATACTTCTCATGGGTGTTTATCATCATTGTCGCACCCGCTTGCGGAAAGCGTGATATCGTCGGCATTTTGGCATACGTCCGTCCGTCCGTCCGTGTGTCCGGTTAAAGTTTTTTCGTTAAAGTTTTTCCATCTACTATATCTATTTATTTAGTGTCCATGCCTCGCCCCAAGGCACGACATGCAGGCCACGGCCATCTAGTCTACAAAAAGTGGGTATAATTATGTTATCCAAGTGTCCATGCTTGGAAAAAACCTGGCCTTCGTGGCTTTGCCTCGTTTCTTGTATTTGCTATATCTGTGATAACAGTATGCCTTAGATCTGTGTTTTATCATGTGTCATTGTGGAGTATTGTGTATTACATCTACTAGTCCATGCATTTGCAACTTTCATTTACTTATTTATTCTCTTATTTTTATCGGAAAACAAGTGATATATTTGCCATTAGCAAAAATAAAATATGCATTGAATTTGAAATCAGAGGGTATAATACTCTTTAGACACTGCTTATCTGGATCTCTGTTGCATCATATTTGGACTAGTGTACAATGTTTTTATACATCTTGTATTTTTTTGCCAGTATTGATTTACTAATACAAATATTGAGACACGCCATGTGATTTTTTGTACCTTCGGACATGTGCGTAATTTCAGTTAAATAATGTTTTAGTTTCTCATGTAAATAAGGGCAAACAATCCAATACACAGCTCTCATTTCTCTTCACAAGTGCTTCGCAAAATTCATTACATGGTGAGGCGTCACAATTTTTCGCACAAAACATAAAAATAATTCACTAAAGTACATGTTGTTATCACTCATTGGAACCGTCTCATCCAGTGAGTGGTCACAACATATACTTTTGAGAAGTCAGAAAAATAGCAAAAAATATTTAAAATTTGTTAATACCCCATATACATGTAGATGTATTCAGTTTGTAATGTGTTAACTGCTGATATACGGTACAAGTAGATGTATTCCCATTTTGTAAATGTGTTACTGACGCTGATATACTGTAGATGTAATCAGTTTGTACTAGTGTTAACTGCTGATATACATGTTTTTATTCAGTATGTAATGTGTTAAACTGCTGATATCATGTAGGTGTATTCAGTTTGTAATGTGTTAACTGCTGATATAACATGTATATGTATTCAGTTTGTAATTTGTTGAAACTGCCTGATATACATGTAGGTGTATTCAGTTTTGTACTGTGTTAACTGCTGATATACAAGTAGAAGTATTCAGTTTGTAATGGTTAACTGCTGATATGACATGAGATTATTCAGTTTGTAATGTGTTAACTGGCTGATATATCATGTAGATGTATTCAGTCATTGTAATGTGTTAACTGCTGATAACAGTAGGTGTATTCAGTTTGTATGTGTAACTGCTGATATACATTAGGTGTATTCAGTTTTGTAATGTGTTATCTGCAGATATACATGGAGATTTAATTCAAGTTTGTAAGTGTTAACTGCAGATATACATGTCAGGTGTATCAGTTTGATAATCGTGGTTAACAGCTGATATACATGTAGGGATTCAGTTTGTAAAGTTTTAACTGCTGATATACTAGGTGTATTCAGTTTGTAATGTGTTAACTGCTGATATACAAGTAGATGTAATCAGTTTGAATGTGGTTTTAACTGCTGCAATACATGTAGAGTATTCAGTTTGTCAATGTGTTAACTGCTGATAATACATTAGAATGTCTTCATTTTAGTAAAGTGGTAACTGCTGATATACATGTAGATGTATTCAGTATGTAATGTGGTTACTGCCTGATATACATGTAGGTGAAATTCAGTTTTGTAAAGTGTAAACTGCTGATATAACATGTAGAATTTATTCACTTTGTAATGTGTTAACATGCTGATAAACAGTAGATGTATTCAGTTTGTAATGTAACTGCTGATGAATGTTTAACTGCTTTGATTTAACATCGTAGATGTAATCAGTGATTGAATTGAACTACTGCATTTGAATATACAGTAGTCATTTGTAATGTGTTAACTGCTGATATACATTGAAGGGTATTCAGTTTGTAAGTTTAACGTGCTGATATACATGTAGATGTATTCAGTTTGTAATGTGTTAACTGCTGATATACATGTAGATGTATTCAGTTTGTAATGTGTTAACTGCTGATATACATGTAGGTGTATTCAGTTTGTAATGTGTTAACTGCTGCTGATATACATGTAGGTTTGTAACATGTGTAATCAGTTTGTAAACTGCTGATATACATGAGTGTATTCATTTGTAATGTGTCACTTTGCTGATACAAGTAGTCTTTCCAGTTTGTAATGTGTTAACTGCTGATATACATGTAGGTGTATTCAGTTTGTAATGTGTCAACTGCTGATATACATGTGTCTAAATGTCTGTGATATTTTGCATTACGTTTTATACAAATGTATATTCAAACCTGTGATCTGAATGGTAATGTTTAACCAATTTAGTCTTTCTTCATCTGGACAAGCATTTATTTGGCTCGCCAAGATGAAAAGCACCTCGGGACGTTTGCAACAAGGGTGTTTCCAGGCCTACACTGGTTGTGATACTGTCACTGATGTGTCCTTAAAGGCCCTGGGTCTCGGATATACATAGAAAGTGATGAAACAGAATCGGGTCAAATAGTTTAAATGTAGATTTGTATCGTATTTCTGAACCTAATTGTACCTATAAGTCACGTGTACAAAATTTGGGATTGGTAAAGAAATGTTTAAAATACTGAAAAATAACGCTAGTTATTTTTCAGTATTATAAACTTATTTTACCAATCGATGGTGAACTAAAAATATTAGCCAGGTCCTTTTTGAAAAAAATCCAGGCTTAAATGGATTGGCGAAAGCCGGGCGGGCGGGCGGGCGGCGTCCACAATCAATGTTAAGTTTTCGTGTTTGAGTCCATTTCTTTGTTACTGTACCACCTAGGACCACCAAACTTTCACAGCTTCATAATCAAGGGGGGTGCCCACCACATATCACTATCCAACAGTTACTTTTTTTTTTAACTTGACCCATTTTTTCCGCGCAGTCGACTTAGAGCCATTTTATCAATGTTAAGTTTTTCGCGGTTTACAATGTTAAGTTTTCGTGTTTAAGTCCATTTCTTTGGTACTGTACCACCTAGGACCACCAAACTTTCACAGCTTCATAACCAAGGGGTGCCTACCACATACAACTATCCAACATGTGACCATTTTTTTACCTTCACCTATTATATCTACGTAATTGACTTCGCCATTTTCAAAGTTAACTTTTTAACGTACGTCTGGTTAAAGTTTTTTCGTTAAAACTTTTTTCGTTATACTATATCTCTGCAACTGCTTCGACCATTACCTGGAAACTTCACATGGGTGTTTATCATCATCCATATTTTCATTCTAACCCCCAACCGTGCGGCCCCTGTGCCCAATGTCAAGGTTAAATTACTTTGAATATTTTTGTTAAAGTTTTTTTGTGTACTATATCTCTGCAACTGCTTCACCCACCCATTACCTTGATACTTCATGTGGGTGGCTTTATCAATCATTGTCCGCACCCGCTTAGCGGAAAACAGCGCGATAATCGTCGGCATTTTGGCATACGTCCGTCCTTCCGTCCGTACGTCCGTGTGTCCGGTTAAAGTTTTTTCGTTAATGTTTTTCCATCTACTATATCTATTTTTTTAGTGTCCATGCCTCGCCCCACGGCGCGACATGCAGGCCATGGCCATCTAGTCTACAAAAAGTGGGTATAAGTATGTTATCCAATTGTCTATGCTTGGAAAAAACCTGGCCTTTGTGGCTTTGCCTCGTTTCTTGTTTTATTTATATTAATTACAGCGTCTATATTAAATGAGAACATTCACATTTTTTCCTTACAGATCTATAGCGAAAATGACTAATTATTGGAAGCATTATTATCTCCCCTGCTCATCACAGTTTCATATAGCATGCACTTGAATGTTACGCATGTTTTTGGGAATGTGCACAAATAAAGTGGTGCAATTGATTTGCATATTGTCATTTACTCTGCATGAAGCGAAAACACATATATTGTTACATAACTGCCGTTGTTCGACACCGCTCACAGCTGTGTTCAAACATACAGCACGTGCTGTTTGACCATGGCTGTAGACAATGCTCATTTCGGGGCCAAGCCAACACCTACGTAATGCATGTGTCTAATGACATTACTAGAATGCGCCATTGTGTCACCAGATTAGTTCACAATGGTCGCACTGAAATTTTGAAATTGATGCGGCTGCACCACGCGACGTGTACCGCGGCCCCGGAATATGTATATGTAAATCATCTGTTTGAACGACACGGGTTATCAAAGTAGCGAAAATAACTGCATATATGCTCAAATTACACAATATTTCCGACAGAAATGTAACAATAATATTCGACCATGTCCCAATCGTGGGTAAACGTTTTGCCATGGCACTCGGGAACTGTTTGAACCTGCAGCCTACGGCCTTGGGGTTCAAACAGTTCCCCTCTGACATGCCACGGCAAACGTTTACCCATGGCTGGTCATGGTTGAACCTTATAATGACATTGTATAATTGAAACATCATCTCAGAGTCATTTACAGCTGAATCTCGTTATCTCGATATCGTTTATCTCGATATACGTCCCAGGTCCCGGGAGAATTCCCTCTATATATCATATATTTTACTCCTGATAACTCGATATCGGATATGTCGATATATCAGTTTAGTCTAAGTGGAAATCGAGTCCTGATAGTATGTTTCCTTCACATTTGTGTTCTGATATGTCGATGCGAAAATTAAGCGCCCGGCGCCGTGTCTGAATCAGCGCGATTATCTCGGGTAAGTTTTCACACGTCTATAGAAACCAAAGTCACCGCCGCCGCTAAAATGCGTTTAAAGTTGCATGACCAGTTAAAGCAGTGCACTTAAAACCATGATTAATCAATTAAACTTAATGTGATATCAAATCTATTTTAACAGAAAAATGAATTAAACGGTGTAGCAATAAGTAAATCGTCTGTTAATTACGAAAACGGCTTAGAATAAACTTAAGCCGCGATTTATGAAAACCCGGAAATAAAGTAGAGGCATTTCTGAAGCGATTTTGTTAAGATTTATTTTCGAGACATTTGGCGAATTGTTATCTCGAAGTTCGGATATGCCGATATATTTTTATCAGTCCATTCTGTACATTACTAACCCACGACTCGACTATGAATATGCAGAACAGAAGTACCGGAAGGTATACACGTTTGATACAAATGTAATAAGGTGCCTTTCATCTGCTGACGTTGCTTTGTGATTTTACATGTTCAGATAATTTTACCCCCGGCATATGTAGTACATGTATACCAAGTTCCCATCCAGTCATCCATCCGTTGTCACAGTTGCAGTAAATCTTTTTGGTATCTATTAGCTCTGCAACCCCAAGTCTGATGGGGTGATTGATTTATTGGTGTTTAACGGCCTATCAACAGCTAAGGTCATTTAAAGCCGGGCCAACTCGTTTGATCCTGCATGTAACCTCCTGCATTGGGGAGTTTGTTTATTGGTGTTTAACGGCCTATCAACAGCTAAGGTCATTTAAAGCCAGGCCAACTCGTTTGATCCTGCATGTAACCTCCTGCATTGGGGAGTTTGTTTATTGGTGTTTAACGGCCTATCAACGCCTAAGGTCATGTAAGGCCGGTCAAACGGGTTCGATCCCGTTTTAACCTGCTGCATTGGGGGGACAATCCCAAAATCAAAACGGAATATTTACATAGAGAAAAAATATATTCAGCCCTGAAATGAGAATAACCTGACCTGGTGCCAGGTCCATATCGCACCAGTCACTTGGCCCCTTCCCCTATTAAAAAGTGATACATTAAATTACCCATCGCATGCTCCCACCTGCCACCCACTTGTATTGGGGATAAAATTCCAAAATCAAAACGGAATATTTACATTGAAATAAATATATATTCAGCCCCGAAATTAAAATAACCTGACCTGGTGCCAGGTCCATACTACACTAGTCATGTGGTCCCTTCCCATAAAAGTAATAGGATTAGGAAAAATTGTTTTACTCGTACAATGGGTATCACCAGATTAAACCCTCGCATACAAGAATGCCAAAGACGTACCTGAGGGCCAAACCAGGTCTCCGTTCGGGACTCCCACCTGCCACCCACAACCACAAGTCTGAACTTGAAAATTCATATGTTATTGTTTTGTTGGCAATACAGTTGGCGGCCGGGTTAGTTGTAAGACTCGGTTCACTTGTTCTAGTTATTTTTTTTCTTTTTCTTTTTATTGGTGTTTACCCCACCACGGCCTATCAAGGTCATTTAAGGCTGTGCTCGATCCTGCCATTTCAACTGCTGCATTGGGTGGGGGGGGGAATCCCAAAATCAGAACGGAATATTTACATCAACATATATATATTCAGCCCTGAAATGAATAACCGGACCTGGTGCCAGGTTCATACATGTTCCACACCAAAGTCACTTGACCCCTTCCCATAAAAGTAATACCGGTAAGATTACTCTTATATGTGGTATAACCAGATTCAACTCTTGCGTACAAGAAAGCCTCTGAGGGTCAAACCAGGTTCCGGTCAGGATGAATCCTGATCGTTAAATTACCCATCGCATGCTCCCAACCAACCACCTCACTTGTTCTTGTTATTCAAAAACCTTAATGTGCAGGTTTACTTGTGGAAAATATACTAAACCCAGGCACAATAATCTCCACATTTGGAGAGTTCAACTCTTGTTACTACTAAATAAACATGAAGGCATCAATCACACACCTTTCTCTAGAAAGGTGTGTGATTGATGCCACCATGTTTATTCAGCAAGTTTGTGTCTCGATCTGAACAAGAACAGAATTTACTGAACATTCTTGTATCACATGTATGTTGTACGTACGGACTATTCAACTTGTTATTATATCTTTGTGAATACAATAAATTTATATTATATCAAAATTGTAAATGTATTTCCTCATCCTTCTCTCTTGTATGAAGCACCAGGAAAATGAGCCAGGTGGATAATTTACAAACTCTGCAGGAATATGATATGGTCCGTCATTTCCTCATTCTTCTGCCTTGTATGAAGCACCAGAATGTGTCAGGTGCCATTTCCTCATTCTAATCTTCAACCTTCGATGAAGCACCAGCTACACTTGCCAGGTGGAAAATTTACAAACTTTGTGCAGGACTATGATAATTGAGTTAGATGGGTGATAAACCACAAACCAACTACATGTGTTTTGTCCAAGTTTTTTGTTGGGTATATACATGTAATTGGGCGGTGTTGTGGAGAATGGTGTAAATCAGAGCATCTCGTTTATTAGTCTTGACATTAAACTTCATATGTAGGATGTACATGTATAATATTGATGTCTCGATTGATTTGGGCCATACATAGCATGTACAGTAGTCATAACAAACGCATTTTGACATTAAAAATATTTATGTACACATTGCATTGTACAACATATACACCCCACACTTAAAGATGGGTAGATAAGTATGTTTGTTTGTTTATTGGTGTTTAACGGCCTATCAACAGCTAAGGTCATGTAAGGCCGGGCAAACGGGTTCAATCCCATTTTAACCTGCTGCATTGGGGGGAAAATCCCAAAATCGGAATGAAATATTTACATCGAGAAAAAATATATTCAGCCCTGAAATTAGAATAACCTGACCTGGTGCCAGGTCCATACCACACCAGTCACTTGGCCCCTTCCCCTAAAATAGGATTACGAATAATCGTAATACTCATAGAAGGGGTATAACCAGATTCAACTGTCGCATACAAAATGCCAAAGACGTATGTGAGGGTTAAACCAGGTCTCTAGTCGGAATTCCGGTAAGGATGAACTCCGATCGTTAAATTACCCATCGCATTCTCCCACCTGCCACACAGATAAGTATGTACACCATTTTCTGTATACAACATACATATATCATATCTAATCAAAGAAATGTATTACATAAATTCTCCATTGATACAAATATGAATGTAAACACAAGGCACTATTTGCATTTGCTTGGTGTACCGTATTGACAACATTATAGCAATGAATGGCCTTTTTGTGGAATTTATCTGGGTATAAACTTGGAAAAGTTGCGGAAAGTAGTTCGGCATGGGAGTTTACTGGGATATAAATTTTGGACAGAATTTTTGTGCTGGAATTATTCCACAACATTGGCATTGATGTTAATCATGTGGCATCGTATTCATTGGTGACAAGACAACAAAAAGCAAACACAAACTAGAAATGGACGCTTGTCGACAAGCGCATGTGTATCCCCCTCCCCAGATACACAAGTAGTTTGAAAAAAGGGTGTTCGAGTTATGCTCCGGAGACAAAATCAGTGACGGAAAAACAAAGGGAGATAACTAAAGAATTAGTGATGCAAGAGTTGTCATTCTTGCGGGACACACCTTTAGGGTCGTGGTCTATGCATGTGTGAAGTTTCATGAAAATATTCCAAAGGGTGTTCGAGTTATGCTCCAGACACGAAATCAGTGCACGAAACAACAAAAGGGAGATAACTAAGAAATTAACGACGCAAGAGTTGTCATTCTTACGTGCGACACACCTTTGGGTCGTCTTCTATGCATGTGTGAAGTTTAATAAACTAGAAAATGTGTTCATAGAACATGGATGTCCCACATATCGCTTTGATAATAAATGAGGCCAAATTGCAAGTCAAAATTTTCTTTTACCTGAGCGTTAAAGTTTTTGAAGCACCAAGTATGTGACCTTCACCCTGGGCTTGGCGGGGGCAGGACAAACGTGGATTTGGCACAGGGCGGTAGAGGACCATTAGAGCAATGCATATATGAAATATGAAGCTGATCCGTGAAAGAAAACAGAAATTATAAGATATTTACCTGAGCATTAAAGTTTTTGAAGCACTAAGTATATGATGTTAACCCTGGGCTTGGCGGGGGCGGGACGAACGTGGATTTGGCACAGGGCGGTAGAGGACCATTAGAGCAACGCATATATGAAATATGAAGTTGATCCGTGAATGGAAAGAAAAATTATAAGATTTTTTACCTGTAGCATTAAAGTTTTTGAAGAACACCAAGTATGTGACCTTGACCCTGGGATTGGCGGGGGGCAGGACGAACGTGGATTTTGCACAGGGCGGTAGAGGAACCATTAGAGCAATGCATATATGAAATATGAAGATGATCCATGAAAGAAAACAGAAATTATAAGATATTTACCCGAGCGTTAAAGTTTTTGAAGCACTAAGTATGTGACCTTGACCCAGGGCTTGGCGGGGGCAGGACGAACGTGGATTTGGCACAGGGCGGTAGACGACCATTAGAGCAACGCGTATATGAAATATGAAGTTGATCCGTGAATGGAAATAAAAATTATAAATAGTTTATTTAACCTGAGCGTTAAAGTTTTTGAAGCACCAAGTATGTGACCTTGACCCTGGGATTGGTGGGGCAGGACGAACGTGGATTTGGCACAGGGCGGTAGAGGACCATTAGAGCAATTAGAGCGTATATGAAATATGAAGATGATCCATGATCCATGAAAGAAAACAGAAAGTATAAGATATTTACCCAAGCGTTAATGTTTTTGAAGCACTAAGTATGTGACCTTGACCCTGGGCTTGACGGGGGCAGAACGAACGTGGATTTGGCACAGGGCGGTAGAGGACCATTAGAGCAATGCGTATATGCGTGTTCGAGTTATGCTTTGGATACAAAATCAGAGCACGAAACAACAAAGGGAGATAAGTAAACAAGAATTCCGCGGAATCAGATGTCTCGCCTTGTCCCGCCTGGACCTCGAGCCTGGGCCCGAAAGCAATTTTCACTGGCCCGAACATATTATACAATTATTGACTAGTGAACCATAGAATATCAGATTATATTCTATGGCTCACTAGTCAATAATTGTTTTATTATATGATAATAGTCTGTATATAGCACTTACGACCTTATGCTACTAGACAAAAATTGAAAAAGAATTTGAAAAAAAAAAATGGAAAAAAAGTTTAAAAATTAAAAATAATAATGCTTGCTACTGGAGCCCAGATTTTTTTTAATAGTCCTATATTTATCTACATATATCTGCACAGGTCCACATAATGCCACAATATTTTCAACACAGTTTACGGAAATGTAATATAATCATTTACCTGTATAAATTACCTGTAAGTGGTCAGTGGTCAGTTGCACATGCTAGCACATGTACAGGTGAATAGTCTGTATATAGCACTTACGACCTTCTGCTACTGGACAAAAATTGAAAAATAATTTGAAAAAAAAATGAAAAAAAAAAAATGGAAAAAAAAAGTTTAAAAATGATAATGCTTGCTACTGGAGCCCAGATTTTTTTTCCAGTCAAATTGAAAAATAATTTGAAGAAAAAAATGAAAAAAAATAATGAAAAAAAAAAAAAAAAAAAAAAAAGAAGAAGGGTTTAAAAATAATAATGCTTGCTATTGGAGACCAGATTGTTTTTTAATAGTCCTATATTTATCTACATATATCTGCAGAGGTCCACATAATGCCACAATATTTTCAACACAGTACCCAATGTAGTGATTTACCTGTATAAATTACCTGGTCAGCAGTGGTCAAGCAGTGGTCAAGCAGTGGACATCTGCACATGCTAGCCCATGCTTAGCACATGGTTCTCCCAGTTTCTATTGTTCTCTCTACAGGTAAGGTGTACAGAGCACACGAGAAAAGGTATACAGAGCAGACGAGAAAACAGGTCTTCATGCATTATTGTCCAGTTTGTAGAGTGCGCAAAACAAAAAAGGGAGATAACTGAAAAATTAGCTACGCAAGAGTTGTCATTCTTGTGCGCGACACACCTCCGGGTCGTGGTCTATGCATGTGTGAAGTTTCATGAAAATATTCCAAAGGGTGGTCGAGTTATGCTCGGGACAGGAAATCAGTGAGCGAAAACAAAAAAGGGAGATAACTCAAAAATTAGCTATGCAAGAGTTGTCATTCTTGTGCACGACACACCTTCGGTTCGTGGTCTAATTGAATGTGTTAAGTTTCATAAAAATATTCCAAAGGGTGGTCGAGTTATGGTCAATCAGTGCGCGAAACAAAAAATGGAGATAACTCAAAAATTAGCTATGCAAGAGTTGTCATTCTTGTGCGCGACACACCTTCGGGTCGTGGTCTATGCATGTGTGAAGTTTCATGAAAATATTCGAAAGGGTGGTGGAGTTATGCTCCGGACACGAAATCAGTGCGAGAAACAAAAAAGGGAGATAACTCAAAAATTAGCTATGCAAGAGTTGTCATTCTTGTGCGCGACACACCTTCGGGTCGTGGTCTATGCATGTGTGAAGTTTCATGAAAATATTCCAAAGGGTGTTCGAGTTATGCTCCGGACAAGAAGTGTCTACGGCGGACGCGGACGGTAGTCCGGGGGATACAATTATTGCTTTATAAAGAGCAGGTATCATTGTCAATAACCTGTATAAATTCCATGAACATTGGAAAACACAATGAAATGATATATAACCAAACTTCAAACAGGATAACATAATAATTGTAGAAAAATGTATCGGAACTTTTTGACAATCACTCGTACACTCATGACTGTGAAAAATGTGATGCGTCGTCACAAAATTGCCACCGTTTTTTTGTTGTTATTGAAGTCGAGAGAGCAAGCACAGTTTTGTAGCAGACGTATTTAAGTTGTGAGATCCACCATGAATCATTCAATGACTAGCAGGAAAACAACAGAACCTGATCAAACTTCTTTGCGATCTTATATAAGGTAACAAAATACCTTCAAATAGGTATTATGGATAATAACATAATGACTGGTTTTTTAGTGTATTGGCCCACAGTTCATTTTGTGACACCCCTTATATCACAAATGTGACACGATATGTAGATTATTTGTTCTGTAAACGGTAGTATTGGTGGTCACATTGTGTTATTATTTATATGACCCTATCACAGCATAATGGTGTCAAGTATACAATATGACAATGGACGAGTCTTACAAATAGGTTACCAAACTCGTTTGATCACAAGTAATTTCCCTCAGAACTATTTCTGGGAGATCATCATCGTTAGAATTATCGGGAGGTTTGACGTCGAGTTGCTTAGCTTATACTAAATAACATGGAAGTCAAACCGACAAACGCCACCAATTCAAACATTAAGGATGACCTCACCGCCGGTGCTAATCTTGTCCATATTTGTCTATTTCTTTGTTACAAAATACTTGCATTTCGTGCTTGGAAGCGAGCAGCTTGATTGGCTGAGCCTGAGCTGTGCTACAGCTCAGGCACAGCCAATCAAACTGCTTGTTTGCGAGTTGATATTGCAATAAATAAATGGTCAGAAAACGTTGACATATGTGCAAGATTAACACAGGCGGTTGTGTGTAAGCTGTCTGCTATGGGATGTCCCTGTCGATGAGTATAAGCCTCTGTATGACGGCCTGTAGTGCGGAGAATGTCGGCAACTGGGAGAACAACTGCTGGAAGTCTCTACCGTCCTCCAGGGTGGCTGCCAACTGCGGGTCCAGGGGGATGCAGCCTGTAGGGGACACATACAGATTTGATTTGCACTAGAAAATGTGGTCTGTCAATGCACTTGGGCCCCGGACAAACAGACAGACAGAGACGGACAGACAGGGCAAAACCTATAGGGCACCTAATGATTGGTGTTTAACGGGCTATCAACAGCAAATGTCATTTAAAGCCAACGGGATCAATCCAGATAGTTAAATAACCCATCATATGCTCCCAACCAACCACAACAAGGACACGTACAGAATACCAGCAGAGCTGTAGGTAAGCCGCGTATAACATTACATGCATGTGGAAAACTTAGAAGAATTAAAATACAAGAGGGACCAAAAAGGTGAAAATGAATAGGTTTACCATCCCAGCAACAGCTAAGGCCATAGTTTACAATCTCGTCCGACAGACCAGTGGGATAGAAATACAATGTCATTATTGTTCATGCCTAGAGTGAGGATTAAACTCACAACCTCAGGTACCGAAGTGCAATGCCATATCCCCTAGACCACAGCCCATCCCAGCTGCAGATAGGCCGTGTATAAAATTACTTATGTGTTGAAAATTTACAAGATGTACAATACAAGAGGGACCAACTGTGTCTTTGACACTAATAAAAGAAGTGTATTGGCATATTTTACACATTTATAATTCCAGCACAAAAATATTTACACAATTCCCTAACATTTGATTGGCCCGTAGCAAGTCTCTGTCCAAAATTTATATCGCAGTAAACTCCCACGCTGAACTACTTTCCGTAACCGTGAGGCGCAGTTAAAATAATTCTTAAGAAAACGGAAAATAAACACATTTTCTTGATGAATTTATTTCAAATGCTGGAATTATAAGGAATGAATGGCCTTTTTGTTGAATTTATCGGGAATATAAACTTGGAAAAGTCGCGGGAATACTGGACGAGGCCTTCCGGCCTTCGTCCAGTATTCCCGCGACTTTTCCAAGTGTATACCCCGATAAATTACACAAAAAGGCCATTCATTCCTATAATGTCGGCCAAGTAAGCATTGATTTTCAAAAGTGTGAGTACAAACTACTCAAAACCAGTGAAAATACTCCTTGTTTTTAATTGAGGAGTACAAATGCTCTAATGAAGTTGAAAAGTCACTTATTTGAGGTGCATTTGCTTTTTTTTTTTGCAGATGCAGTAAATGAATTTTCAACTTTGTTTATTTTTTGGTACTATTTATTCCTTATATTCAAAAAACGTGATAAGTTCAATGATCCATTTGCAAAAATTTGAATACCCATTGAATTTGACATCAGTTTGAACAATACTCTTTCAACACAAAGCTTATCTGGAGCTTTAATACCAGGCTAGTGTTGTTGATATTAAGCTTATCAAGCCAAGCTAGGAAACATGTAGGTATTATTCCATGGCTCACCAAGGAATTCCTACCAGTTTCCAACAGAGCATGATACGTTTATCAAAAGACACTAGCAGGTACCGTATATATTCTAATAGTAGTCACTCTCTGATAGTAGACCCCCTCCCATATTTGCATTCTAAATATGTTATTTTCCTTGTCATACACTTGTTAGCATATTTCTGATAGTTGAGGAGATAATCGAGAATACTATTTGTATGACAAAAAGTCCCACTTGCCTGTGACATTGCAAACAGACGATGGTCAGCTTGCACATGTGTCCAGGGGGACCTACTTGTTCACTATCAATTAACTAGATGGCCGCGGCCCACATGTCGAGCCCGCCGTGGCATTTGATGGTCTCAAGAGTGTATTTATTTGAAGTTTGAATTAAGGGTTGTGGAGATATAAGGTATGTAAACACTTTGACCTTAATCTTGGACATGTGGGACGCATGGGTGGGCTATAGAATTAAAATATGGATGATACTAAAGAATTATTTGAAGTTTGAAGTAAATCGGAATAAGTGTTCTGGAGATATAAGGTATGTAAAAACTTTAATACAAATTTCATTTGACCTTGACCCTGGGCATGTGGACCACATGGGCAGGCTATAGAATGAAAATATGGATGATGAAAAGGAAGTATTGGAAGTTTGAAGTAAATTGGAGTAACGATTCTGGAGATATAAGGTATGTAAAAACTTTAACGCAGATTTCATAATAACACAAACTTCTAAGTCATTTGACCTTCGGGCAAAGGGGCTGCATGAATGGTACATAGAATTAATATATGGATGATTCCCATTAAGTATACGAAATTTCAAGCAAATCTGATTTACGGTTACAGAGATAGTAGGTATGTGAAAAGTTTAAGGCAAATTTGGACAAAAACTTTAACACAAACTTCTAAGTCATTTGACATTGACCTTGGGGCACAGGGGCCACATGAGTGGGACGCAGAATGATTATATGGATGATGGCCAATAAGCATACAAAGTTTCAAGCAAATCTGACTTACGGTTACAGAGATAGTAGGTATGTGAAAATTTTAACGCAAATTTTGACAAAAATTCAAAGCAAACTTCTGAGTAATTTGACCTTGACCTTGGGCAAAAGGGCCGCATGAGTGGGACACAGAATGAATATACGGATGAGGACTAATAAGCATTTGAAGTTTCAAGTCAATGTGACTTAGGACTGCAGAGATATAAGGTATTTAAAAACTTTAACGCAGACACCCGGACGTCATTGTGATCACTATATCTTGCTTTCCGCAAGTGGGCTCGACAAAAAAACAGCTGCAATATTGCAGACTTTCAACTTGAACTTAATCCTTATACAGTTGTGTGTACCAGGATGGTGATCCACACACGTAAACCCCGAGTGAACACCATCTATTCACATGATCAATCATATGACATAGAATACATACCGAGGAAAGGCACTTTAAATTGTTCTGCTAAAGCCTTGCCACCGCCTTTAGAAAATATATTGGTCACTTCCTGAAAACCAGAAATAAAAGACTGTGACAAGCATATACACAATGAATATCGGTAGTAAATATATTTCTCTACTTTACAGCTGGCCCAAAGTAACACTTTCAACCCAAGAGACCATAAATTCAACATTTGAAAACACGGCAGATTCAGATGAGCCGGCTCATTAGGTTCTGTTCTGTTGTGTTTGTCATAATTTTTAATATTTTGAAAAAATACCACTTGCTTGATTAATAGAATAGTCCAAAATACAATGGAACAATGGAACAGACCATGTAATATATTTATATGTGCCTGGTGTAATGGCACTGGGTCTCAGATATGCATAGAAAGATAAATAGGAAAAAATAGAGTGATTGTAGATTTGTATCATATTTCTGAACCCAAATGTACCTGGAAATAATTTGGTGATTGGTATAAACTGTTTACAATACCGGTACTGAAAAATAAATAGCATCTGCAATTTCTTTTATTTAAATAATTTCACTAGCGAATACAATCAACATTTTCTAAATGTGGGAAAGTATATTTCGCAACAAATAATAAAGAAATTTTATCAATTTCCCTAACTGGTACATGTATATGTGTAGTGTAAATGCCAAAGTATGCCAACCACATTATATCCACTGTACATCACAGTTTCTGATATGATGTAATATAGGAATGAATGGCCTTTTTGTTGAATTTATCGGGGATATAAACTTGGAAAAGTCGCGGGAATACTGGACGAGGCCTTCCGGCATTTGAAATAAATTCATCAAGAAAATGTGTTTATTTTCCGTTTTCTTAAGAATTATTTTAACTGCGCCTGACGGTTACGGAAAGTAGTTTACTGGGATATTACTGGGACATGGAGTTTACTGGGATATAAATTTTGGACAGAGAATTGCTACGGACCAATCAAATGTTAGGGAATTGTGTAAATATTTTTGTGCTGGAATTATTGGAATATAATACAAATGTTTGGAAGTTTGATCACACATAATGTGCAATTGGATAATAAAAGTCATAGTGCATGAAGTGAATACAAGCAAGATTTACTTTTACTGGATAATACCTTAGTGATGGATTCATCATTAACCCTTTGACCGCTATCTTATTTTTTTTTGTCGTCTGCTGTTATTTTCTATTTGCCATTTATATCATCATCAAAAACATGCTTTGACAGAACTTTAGAATAATTTACAACATGCTTTGACAGCACTTCAGAATCATTTCCATTGGAAATGATTCTGAAGTGTTGTCAAAATATGTTTTTATTGAGAAATAAGGCAAGATATAAAAACAACAGCAGACGACAATTGTTGTGAGTAGCAGTCTAAGGGTTAAGATACAGGTACCCTCCCATCTGCCTGTATGTACACAATGGAAGAACTGAGATATGAGACACATGTAATTTTGTACCTAAGAACATGTGCGATATCTCGTGACAAATATTTACAAAATTTATGACATTTTCCGTACACGTCATCGAACAATATTTTCACAGCAAATGCGGAATTCTATTCTACATTTTATATGAACATTTCGTCATCTTTTGACGTCATTTACAGACAATATCACACTTTCTGTACATATATTTCATGCAAAATCGCAAATATTCTTAGGTATAAAATCACATGGCGCGTCTCAAATGTGGTTGTGACTGAAGAAATGTGTCATATGGGATTTGTGACCAGTGTAGCTTCAGATCATATAGCACATTCCTGTTGCCTGATAATGATCTATATTGTTCGTTAGAAGCATGACGGGTGTTTTATTGATGGAATGGCGAACAGTGCAGATCCTGATCAGACTGTGTAGATGCACAGGCTGATGTGGATCTACACTGGTCGCAAACCTCATAAGCCTCGTTTCTTCAGTCGCATTCACATATGAGACACGCCATGTGATTTTGTACCTTCGGACATCTGTGAAATTTCATTAAATATGTTTACAAAATTTACAATATTTTTCATAAATAAAATCATAAGTTGACAAAATTTTGCCATTTACGGAAAATTTTGTAAATATTGTATTAAAACGTATTTCATGAAATTACGCAGATGTCCGAAGGTACAAAATCACATGGAGTGTCTCATATGAGGTTCACTTACGGAGCAGCATGGACAGACGAAGCCACTCATGTTCTCCACGATACCCAGCACCGGGATGCCCGTCTTATGGCAGAAGTTCACCTCCCTCCGCACGTCCCCCACCGCCACACCCTGCACACAGTATGTATTTAATGGTGCTTAACGGCCTGTCAACAGCTAAGGTCATTTTAGACCAGAATTAATGGTGTTTAATGGTCTGTCAACAACTATGGTCATTTTAGGCTGGATTAACACGGTCAAATCCATATTTCAATTGCTGTGATGGGGGCAATATCCAAAATCGAAACTGAATATTTATAGAAAAAATATATATTCAGCCCTGAAATTAGAATAACCGGACTGGTGCCAGGTCCTTACCACACCAGAATCACTTAGCCCGACTCCCTAAAAGTAATATGATTATAGTACTAATCTTACTAAAATGTACTTGTATAATGGGTATAAACCCTGCAGACATCGGACATTATCATTGGCATACAACTGCAAGCAAATATTTTATCTTTTTTTTAAAGCGATGGTAGACATGTGGTACACATTGAATGGTGTTGCATATGAGATTCAAGTATTTGGCCCAAGATTATAGAACTTGCATAGAGTTTGTATTCAAAATCATGCAGTTTGACTGGCTATCGACCAATCAAACTTTCTGATATGGAGTACCTACTCAGAACATCTTATATTCACAGGGCCATGGAGACCAACTATGTCATCCTCAGCAAATCAAACTTCCTGATTGTGAGCAGGACATTGGAATATATGCACAGGCCACAGGTTGAATGGAAAATATGCACAGGCCACAGGTTGAAGTAACAGACCAAGGTCTATAAATACAATAAATATACCTAAATGTATTAATAAGTGAAAACAAAATAAGTTAAAGAACTTTTTTTTCACGTGACGGTAACTTATTTTATGTCACTTATTGATACTTTTATGTATATTTATTGTATTTATAGACCTTGGTCCGTTACTTCAAACTGTGGCACAGGCAGTTGTACAATGACAGCGCTGTGGGAGGCCCGACCTGTGGAGTGGTGACAAGCAGAGCACCATCTGGTTTGTATGCCTTCAGGCTCTCCACGACGGTGATGTGTTCGTCCGAGGTTCCGGGCGGCGAGTCGATAATCAGGTAGTCGATGTCTCGCCACACAACATCGCTCAGGAACTGCTTTATCATCGCTGTAATACACAGTCTGGGAGTTATAATAATTGGTTCAAAGATTGGTTTGCACTGTACACTGTATGAATATTCCTGATTGATGTGATGGTGGCATAGAAATGGGCATAATGGCAAGTCTAGGATACCAGTAGATCATCGCTGTTATACGCAGTGTGGGTTTTTTATTATTTATTTATTTAATGCTGTTTAACGACCTGTCAACAGCTAAGGTAATTTTAGACTGGGTAAATGGAGTCGAATCTCATATTTAATCTGTACTGATAGGGGAAAAACCCCAAATGAGAACTGAGTCAGGTTTTTAAAACTGGACCTGGGGCCCGTTTCACTAAACTTCTTACGACTACAATGTTCGTAAGTGCAAATTTAGGATCGTCTGTAAATTTCAATTTATGGATTTACATTTATTGAGCATAGGCTGCATATGCAGCCTATGCTCAATAAATGTAAATCCAATACTTATTTACAAGAAAACAATGTTAATGTGAAATTTACAGACTATCATAAGTTTTCACTTACGAACATTTTAGTCGTGCGAAGTTTAGTGAAATGGGCCCCAGGATATTGGTTTGCACTGCATACATGAAGATGTCCGATACTAGACTAGACTTCTTTGAATGAAACTTGACAGGACTGGTATTATTCACTCAATGGACAAGAAAACAATCAGCCTGAAAATGGGTGCATATGGAACTAGCCAGCTGGTTTACTACTAGACCAGCTGGCTAGTTCCATATGGACCCATTTTCAGACTGATTGTTTTCTTATGAATAACACCAACCCTGTCAGACTATAAAGGTGTCTTATTCAACAAGCCAGTTGCTCCATGGCAATAGACATAGAAATGGGGCTTATGGCACAATGGTCAGTCTAGCTTTGAACTGTTAGCACATTCTTGCAGGGAATTTAACATGGGAGAAAAGGAGGAAGCAGTGGGGGAGGAGTCAAAAAAAATTAAAAAAAATCCCATTGTTTGTTTTTACTTGATGAAATTCCATCAAAGACTGATTTTATTGCGAAAATAAACACACACTTTTACTATGGGAATTTAACATGTGGGCTAAAATATATTTTTAAATAATTTTAGCCACGTTACATGTCATTCTCCAAAGGAATTAATTTCTACTGAATGCTAAGTGGCATCCATTTTAAATTTCCAAATCTAAAATGTGCTGGAACGTCGGAAAAGTGGATTCCTGGTTTATGCAGAAATGTTTGTTTTTTGACACTGCTGGCCATTCTTCAGCTCCTGTTTTGCAATATAACATTTGATGGAATATCATAAAATATTTTTTTGGGGGAAGGGTGATTTTTTTTTATTGATGAAAGAGTGTTTACATTTAAATATATTTTAGATTTAGTGTGCGTAATAGCCAAAAGTTTGTCAGCAGAAAAACGTGGAACAGACAGTATGTATATATCACGCACTGAATGAAAGCCACCAACCCTGATCAGAAAGTGCATGTGCAGAATGATTTGTGTCTATGCTAGTCTTCAGTCACAAAGAAGATGCGTGTTTGGTTCTAATTGGGTCACCATTGTGGTATTAACTCACATTTCGTCAACTTAAATATAGAGTTCATAGAACACCTTAAGAGCTAATTCAATCAATAGCGTCTAAAACACTGAACAGCTGCAACAAGACAATAAATGAAATAATTTTAACACAAATCTGTAGCCGATTTCACCAACATTGCAAAGTATACTTATCTAGCAAAGTATACTTTGAGGGAGTAATCATTTATTTTTCACGAAATGCATTACCGTATTTCATATAGAACTACCGACTGCATATATTTGATGATTAAAAGCATGCAGAATTATGATACTGAATTTAATACATTATCACAGCCAAAATGGCTGTGATAATGTAATAAATTTAGTATAATAACAAGAAACGAGGCAAAGCCACGAAGGCCAGGTTTTTTCCAAGCATAGACACTTCAACTTGGATAACAGGATTATACCCACTTTTTGTAGACTAGATGGTGAAGACTTGATTATGAAGCTGTGAAAGTTTGGTGGTCCTAGGTGGTACAGTAACAAAGAAATGGACTCAAACTTAACATTGATTTTGGACGCCGCTCGCCCCGCCGCCCGCCGCCCGCCGCCCGCCCGGCTTTAGCAAATCCAATAACCTGGATTTTTAAAAAAAAAAACTGGCTACAAATTAATAAATTTATCCTTAAATTGAAAATTTCTCCCTCAAAGTATACTTTGCTAGATAAGTATACTTTGCAATGTTGGTGAAATAGGCTACTGTATGTAAAGATGGGTAATCACCCATTCTATGACCACAGGGTCACATATGATCAGAGGTAGGTACCATTTTTCTTCGGTCCGCGCCAGACTACGGCGTCATCCTTGTCACCGATAAGGAAGCCAATAGACATCACACCCAGTCTCTGTTCCTTGTCCACATACACCGGCAGCCAGCTGTCACAGAATAACACAGCTCATACTTGTAAACAGTTTTGAGAATGTGCTCCATTCTATTGCTCAAAATCAGGCAGTCTGATTGGTCGAGACCGGGCCGGGCCGGGCCGGGCCGGGCCAAAGGTTATCCTGCTACATTAGGGGGAAAATCCCAAAATCGGTCAAATAATCATTGAAAATTGCCGATTAGTCTTCGCTAATTGGAGTACACGTTTAGTGACAAACCAATTTACACACCTTGAGTAAGAAGAGTGAAAAACCTCTAAAAACCGGAAACCTCTCTAAACCGGACTTTTTATCCGGTCCGCAGGCTGTCCGGTATTCGGAGTTTCTACTGTGCTATATATGGAAGTGTAACGGTCGTGTATTTCGTTTCGCATACTAGTAAGGGCTTTTCCAGAATTAATGGTATGTGGGGGGGGGGGGTGGACGGAAGGTTGTTTTTTTACCTAAATAATTTCCATACTCCATCACCCATGTTTGTAAATTATCAATTACCCCACCCCCCACACCACCACCACCACCCATACAATTTACTTATAACAGGCTCCAGTTTTGTTTCAGCCATTCCAGTTGCTCAAAATAACGACCCCGTATGCATAAGGAGGTTATGAAAAATTCAAACTGGACGGGACTACTACTGCTTCTCTCTACAATCTCTTTAGCCTTCAAGCGTTATGAAAATTTTCATAAGAATTGCTCACCAGGTCAACCACAGTTGTTACTCAGATATTGAAGACACTATGAACATTTTCATAACATTCCGTTCTCAGACAAACAATAGTCATTATGAAAATGTCCATAAACCATACTATCCCTGCTGCTATGAAATGTTTCTTGAAATGTACTATGATCGTTCTCGCTATGAAAACTTTCATAAACCGTACTATCCCTCTCACTATGAACATTTTCATAAACCGTACTATCCGTATCACTATGAAAATTTTCATAAACCGTATTATCCGTCTCACTATGAACATTTTCATAAACTGTACTAGCTGTCTCGCTATGAAAATTTTCATAAAGTGCAATATCCGTCTCACTATGAATATTTTCATAAAGTGCAATATCCGTCTCACTATGAAAATTTTCATAAAGTGCAATATCCGTCTCATAATATCGCTCTCACTATGAAAATGTTCATACAATGTAATATACCTCTCGCTATTAAAATGTTCATAAAGCGTAATATCACTCTCGCTATGAAACTTTTCATAAAATGTAATATACCTCTCACTATGAACATTTTCATAAACCATTCTATCACTCTCACATATTGAAGTCGCTATGAAAATGTGATGATAACATTACTGTTTTCACACAAATATTAGTCGCTATGAACATTTTCATAAAACGTACCATCGCTCCCACATATTGTAGCCGCTATGAAAATCTTCCGAACATTCCCGCTCTCAGACAAACATTAGTCGCTATGAAAATTTGCATAATATTTCCGTTATCTGACAAACATTAATGGCAAAGAAAATGTTCATAAACGTTACTATGAAATCATAAAGCGCACTTACGTAACTTGCCAATTATATTCTCGTTGTTCATCACATGCATGTAATGAGGTCAATATGAAAAGGTCCATACTATTTTCGTTCTGAAACAAGCATTTGTCACTATGAACTTGGTCATAAAATGCTGTTAGGTTTACCAATTTTTCCTATTGACGGTTAATTGTGTCACAATGTTAATGTTCCAAAAATATGTCAAGTTAACGGACTCTCTGAATAATACCATAACTGCGGCACGTGTAATACACAGGAACTGACATGACTCTTACACCAAGGAATCATGTTTAGACACACATTCTTGTTAACTATTAGTTAGTTGGTTCGTGATTGAAACATCTATTGCAAACAGAAATAGGAACATACTTGGGACTGTGACTGGCAACATTGGGTTTATGCGATTTATGTGTAGTTCCTGATCAAATATAACACCTATTTAGGTTAATAACGATATACAATGTATGTTGCTTTAGAAACATGACGGGCGTTTCATTTATGGAATAACGAACGGTGTAGACCCTGATCAGACTACACGGATGTGCATACTACGCTGGTGGTATACCCCATAAGCCCCGTTTTTCCAATCTCATCCACAAATTCAGTTGTTTTACGCAAACAATGAATAAGTACTAAACCTTGTATTTTCTTGTGGGACATGCACAATAAATCAGACTGTCTAGACATACATGAAAGTGTTGCCAAGTAACAAAACAGTTCAGTGAAATCGATCTTAAACAGTCAGACATGGTGTTCTAATCTAACAATGTATAACATGGCTGGGTCATGAATTTGCTGTAACACAATAGAGAATCATCAGTTGAATGCATGTAATAAATTGAAATATCAAGGTGTTCTCTGCAAAGAAACAGATTTTATAAAAAGACATTTACTCCAACGTTAAGGTTATGATGTTGATCTTGGGGAAATGGGTGGGGGTGGGTCATGGATTTGCTGTAGCACAATAGAGGATCATCAGATGAATGCATGTATGAACTAGAAATGTGGCCTATCGCACACGAATGACCCCGCTGGCAGCCGAAGAAAACGAGGCATATTTGATTATAAGCCATTTACCCGAGCGTTAAGGTTTCGAACGTACCAAGGAATGCATGTATGAAATATCAAGGCGTTCAATGAAAGGAAACTGATGTTATAAAACATTTACCCCAACGTTAAGTTAATGTGCTAAGTTTGTGACCTTGACCTTGGGGTAAGGGGTGAGGGTGGGTCATGGATTTACTATAGCATGATAGGGTATCATCAGATGCATGCATGTATGAAATATCAAGGCGTTCCATGAAAGGAAACAGATGTTATAAGACATTTACCCCAATGTTAAGTTTATGAATGTGCTAAGTCTGTGACCTTGACCTTGGGGTAAGGGTTGGGTGGTGGGTCATGGATTTGCTACAGCATGATAGAGGGTCATCTGAGGAATGCATGTATGAAATATCAAGACATTCCATGTAAGGTAACAAATGTTATAAGACATTTACCCCAACGTTAAGTTTATGAATGTGCTAAGTTTGTGACCTTGACCTTGGGGTAAGAGGTGGGCGGTGGGTCATGGATTTGCTATAGCATGATAGGGTATCATCATATGAATGCATGTATGAAATATCAAGTCGTTCCATGAAAGGAAACAGATGTTACATTTACTCCAACGTTAAGTTTGCGAATGTGCTAACTTTGTGACCTTGACCTTAGGGAAAGGGTTGTTGTGTCATGGATTTGCTATAGCACGATTGAGTCAGTTTAATGCATGTATGAAATATGAAGGCATTCCCTGTAAAGAAACAGAAGTTACACACCATTTACCCCAACGTTAAGTATATGAACATGCTAAATTTGTGACATTGACCTTGGGGTAATGGTTGGGTGGGGCGTCGTACATTTGCTACAGCATGATAGAGGGTCATCTGAGGAATGCATGTATGAAATATCAAGGCGTTCCATGAAAGGAAACAGATGTAATAAGACATTTACCCCAACGTTAAGTTTATGAATGTGCCAAATTTGTGACCTTGATCTTGGTGTAAGTGATGGGTGGTGGGTCATAGATTTGATATAGCACGATAGAGTATCATCAGATGAATGCATGTATGAAATATCAAGGCTTTCCATGAAAGAAAACAGATGTTATAAGATATTTACCCCAACGTTAAGTTTATGAATGTGCTAAGTTTGTGACCTTGACCTTGTGGTAAGGGCTGGGTGGTGGGTCATGGATTTACTACAGCATGATAGAGGGTCATCTGAGAAATGCATGTATGAAATAACAAGGTGTTCCATGAAAGGAAACAGAAGTTATAAGGCATTTACCCCAACGTTACGTTTATGAATATGCTAATTTTGTGGCCGTGACCTTCACCTTGGGGTAAGGGCTGGGTGGTGGGTCATGGATATGGTACAGCATGATAGAAGGTCATCTGAGGAATGCAGGTATGAAATAACAAGTAATAAGACATTTACCCAACGTTAAGTTTGTGGACTCTCAAATCTGCTGAATTTACATGAAAAATCATTATTTTTTCTGACCACAAAAAAACTGTAACATTTGTGACTTGAGTATCATAGCATACCGACCGTGCATAATAAATGTTATATTTCCAGAAGATTGAATTATCTTATTCAAATTGTCTCACTAAGCAACATATTGAACATAGACATAGATAACGGCATGCTATTGACTGGCAAATGTCGCTGTTTCATGAATTGCAACAAAATGATGTAAACAAGACGATTCTTAACTTTAACACCATAATTTATTTGGTTATTTACACTTTTGAAACTACCGGTATTAAAACATGCAATGTAAATATAAGTAATGGTCCATATGAAATGAGACCGATTACATTACGCCATATAGTCGAGTAGTAGTAAGGGAGTCAAAATGATACCACCTACCGTGGTATCGTTTATAACCCTCTATAATACCCCCACTACCCCCGAAAATCAAAAAATTGGTTAACGAGGAAAATTGGGTCTCCCGACAGCAAATTTATATGAATTTTTGGAGAAAATAATTTTGAGAAGAGGGAGTCCCAATTATATTGGTAATTGACTTTTGAAAAAAGTCGAAATCATTCATGTAAGTACAATAGTTTATATTCCTCATTTTTCTTCTCCGATATAGCTAATATATTTCGCAGATCAGCAACTAATTCTACCAGTTCTAGTCTACCACGTTCACCTTTAGCCACCTGACAGCGTAGTTGCTTATGCCTACAAAGAGTTTGGGCACTAACGAATTTACAAGGGCATCTAGGGCATTGAAATTGTGAGGGGACACAAGGAAACTTTCTACGTCTCGCTAGATGCCTTCGTAGATAGTCTTTACACGTAAACGTCTTACGACAAGTCTCACACTCCATTATATATGTATATACAATTTATCTGTTCAATTGGACGTCAAAAAAACATTATGTAAATTTTTGACGTCCAATTGAACAGATAAATTTTATAGATTATACAAAAGTATATATACAAAAGTATAATACAGAAAATATGATAACGCCAGAAACTAGAGTGAAATAGAAAGATTTGAGAAGAGAAGCCGAATCTCTAGGATTACTTATAGTACACGGTTGAGAGTTAGGTGGTTGACAAAGCTGATAAATGCCACAAAGAATGAGTCGTTTATGAAGCGGTTTACCCGCGCCTATAAAAGAGGGGCATTTACAAACCTCTCACTAGCGGATGAAGTTGGTAACGAATTCAAAAAGAAAGTATTGCGGAGTTAAGGGCTAGTGTAATAAAACCTTCAAGCACCAATAATTTGTCCCAAATTAGACACACAGGTGGCCCAATACAAAATAAAAAATCTCTCGTTCGCGCGATAGTGGAAAAAGGTGAAGAAATATTGGGGGCTCACGATGAAACATTGGAAAAGGTAGAAAATGGAAGACGTGTAGTTTACATTATCCTTTCGTAAAAACATTAACATTAACGAGTCTGAACGCATGTCCGAGAAACTCGCTCCGTATCTAACAACCATTTTTTATTTGAGATATTCATATTCTTACAAGCTAGAACATATGGAGGAAATTAAAAATGGAAAACCTGTAACTATAATAATGCACAAAAATCTCGGTGGTAGCGAACCACTATCATCAATGAAAACCGTTAAAAAATGGCTGTCAGATAAGGAGCAAACACGAATAATGTCGATAAAATAGACAGACCGAATACAAAGTGGAAGTTTGTAAGATGGGTAGAGGTTTTCGTAAAGCTAATACAGGGTAGTAGGGGAAAAGATTTGGGACTACAATCCAAAGAAGCGGCAGGAGGAGAACTTCCAGAATGGCTGAAGAATAAAAAAGGTATGTATTCTTTGGATAAGTATAATGACGACCTTTGTCTGTTCAGGTGTCTAGCTATGCATATGACAGATAAAAGACCCGCCAGATGTACAGAAAAGGCGAAAGAACTTAGTAAGCAATATTTTGGTAGTAATGTGGTTTCACCAATTCCTTTTTCAGATCTGAAAAAGGTTGAAGAGTTTTTTTTAAAATCGGTATAGAAGTATATCAACCAACCGAATGTAACGTATGGTGGTTGAAAAAGGTACCAGCGCACTATAAGGCAATAGGTAATAAACCAATGACAATAGGACTGTTTAATAATCACGCATTTCTGATAAAAAACCTTAAAAACCTATCTAAAATTTACGCCTGCGATAATTGCAAGCAGAAATTCACGAAAGCGAGTAATATGAAGAGACACGGACCAAAATGTATGA
This sequence comes from Conchocele bisecta, assembly GCA_029237695.1. NCBI lineage: Eukaryota > Metazoa > Mollusca > Bivalvia > Lucinida > Thyasiridae > Conchocele > Conchocele bisecta. Next base: position 17,559,203 of record CM055267.1, on the reverse strand, counting down.
AAGGTGAGACAAAAGTAGTATGTGATGGTAATTATTTAGAGCGCCCGCGTTCGTCGTTCGAGAAAGCGTTCTACCCAAAAAGTTCTAACAGTTATGGGGCGATCGATTGGATATACTCTGTGGAAAAGCGCGAGGGAATTCACATTCACCACGAAATGTGTGGACACGGGGGTGAAAGATGGATTTTAGGAGCTCCAGTAGATGGATACTGTCCAGAAACCAATACCGTATATCAATATCACGGCTGTTACTGGCACGGGTGTGAGATTCATGCAAAGCATAGAAAAGAAGAACGCGCATCCACTATGAGAAGAGATACACTTATTAGAAGAAGCAAAGAATTCAACCTAGTAGTTATGTGGGAATGCGAATTTCAAAGAACTGGTAAAGACATAAAGATCGGTTGCGACACTACTCTTTATCCATATCAGATAGTATTACGATTTTGAGGCATATCTCAACCCAGAATTTGAAACTCTCGGTAATAATCTAGAGTACGAAGCTGAGCACGTTCCGGTAAGCGTTAGTATAGGAGATAATTTCTCAGGAACAGTAACTCATATTTGTGATAAAGATCCCGCAAAACTTATAGAAAAATTCGTAGAAGATTTGAAAGTCAGGGGAAAAGCTATAAGAGAAGAAGTGTGGTCAAGATATGGGTTTAATACAGAACATTTACGTAAAAACCAAATCGCCAAGATCGAACAGTGGATAGAGCAAGTACCGGTTATAGGTTTTATCAGCAGTAAGTACGATATAAACTTAATAAAGAAATACCTAGTAGGCGAACTGGCATCAACAACAAAGAAAGTAATGTCGGAAAAACGTGCAAACGCAACAATATTTCTATTTACTCCAGAGTTTAGATTTCTTGATGTAATACTTTATCTAGGACCCGGTGTAAGTTACGATAGTTGGATAAAAGCCTACGAATGCAAAGGACAGAAATCTTTCTTTTCTTATGAGTGGTTCGATTCTCCAGACAAACTGGATTACCCAGGACTACCGGATATAGAGAATTGGTATTCCAAACTATCTGGGAAAATGTTAATAGATGAAACAGAATTAAGTAAATGTCGTAATTTTGAACGAAGAAAATAATATGAAAACTTTCAGATTATTGGTTGAAATATTATAACGATTTAGATGTAGCACCGTTCCTAGAAGCGGTGGAAAAAATGTGTGAATTTTATAAACACAGAGGTGTGGATATTTTCAAAGATGCGGTAACACTACCTGGAGTAGCTATACAATATTTATTGAGAGGAACCATTAAAGAACAACAATCTTCAAAGACGATTATACCGGAGGATGCTCTATATGCACCAAAAGAAGAAACACGAAATGATGAAGGACGCTCTAGTTGGCGGTCCATCAATAGTATTTACACGATATGCAGAAGCTGGTGTTTCAAATATTAGAGTGGGTTCCAAACCGTGCAAGGCTGTTTTGGGGTACGACGCAAACGCGTTATATTTATCTACGTTAAATAAAGAGATGCCGTGTGGGAGAGAAACTATACACCATATAGATACCCCACATAACCCTAAATTTATTAAAAAGTTTTGTAAAAGAGTTTTATCCGGAGACTGGTTTGGGTTTGCGGAGGTGGATATAGAAGTTCCACACAACTTAAAAGATAAGTTTTCTGAAAAGTCCCCAATATTTATAAACAGAGAAGTAGAGGTTGATGAAGTTCCCACACACATGATAAAATCTTTGGAAGATACTGGAAGAACTAGAGGAAATGGAAGAAAATTGGTGGGATCTATGTCGGCCACCAAAGTATTGCTGTACGCGCCACTGTTGAAATGGTATTTAAAACACGGCCTAGAAATAACGGGAGTTCATCGTGTTATAGATTATAATAGCGGAAAAACCATTCGAATGGTTCGCAAAAGAAGTTACAGCCGCAAGACGAACGGGCGATGTAGAACCAAATAAGAAACCAGTAGCCGACATAATGAAATTATTAGGAAACTCGTGTTGTGAAAAATGATAGAGGCAACTGAGAGACATTTAAATACGACATATACACAAAACGAAACCTGTGTTGACAAAGCATTAAGATCTGCATTCTTTGACGATTTGGAAGAGATAGTAAAGAGATGCGTAACGAAATAACTTCAAGAAAACCCAGGTGTGCGGTAAAGAGACCATTCCATTGTGGAATAGCGGTTTATCAACTAGCTAAATTGAGAATGTTGGAATTTTACTACGAATTTCTTGACAAATACGTAAAAAGAGAAGACTTTGAATTAATACAGATGGATACGGACTGAGTATGTATATAGGAGTTAGTGGAAAAACGATAGAGGAATTGATTAGACCTAACTTACTAGACGGGTTTGAAAAAGAAAAAAAGAAATGGTTGGCTTGGGATAAATGGAGCGAAAGAGAGCCCGGACTTTTCAAAATGGAATTTAGCGGAGATAGGGCGATAGCGTTATCTAGTAAGTGTTATTTTGTAGAAAAATTTAATTCTATTAATAAAAACTCTGCGAAAGGAATGTCCAAGAGAACTAACAATTTAAATTGGGATAGATATAAACGAGTACTAAGTGAAACTACAGAAGATGGAAAACACATTATAGATGTAGCACAAAATAGAGGATTTAAAATGAAAGACGGTGTTATGAAAACGTACTGTCAACAAAAATTAGGACTCTCGGCATACTACGATAAAAGACGTGTGTTACCAGACGGAATACATACAGAACCTCTCTAATGATTTATTTAATAATTTTGAAAAAAATTATGAAAATTAGCAATCTAAAGACTCTGACGATCCGGGGGTAGCTGGGTGTCAGAAGGCACCGCGAGAAGTTCTTCGCGAACAAACCCTCGAGATGGCCCATCATCCAAATAGTAGAGCACGGGCTCATCGGGCTTGGTAATAGATCGATCTAGATGATATACATTGAGAGACCACACGGGATCAGTCGCGCGGCGGCTGCCACCTTCGAGCTCTCCCGGTTGATAGAGGTACCGGACATCAATATCTGATGGAAGCCGTTGCTCCTCTAAACCAACGGGTCGCCCGCGCGAGACGGCAGAGGGCTCGCTCGTCACCCTTTTAAACTTGATGGCATCTACGGGCTTCTTACCTATCAATCTGGTCACCTCTCCGTTCAGTGCGGAGACCACGGCGGGCAGTCTGGCCACCCACTCGGTCGATCGCGAATGAGGTCTACAAGTTCTTTAGCGTATTGGTGTCCGAACAGTCTCTCAGCCAGGGTTCGATTGAAGCGTTCCACGATCCCCTGGTCCCGGTGGATGTTGACGCGGCCGCGTCTGATAGAAACTTCGTGCTTAGACAATAGATGAGAGACCGCGCCCATGAACTCGCGGCCGGGATCGACCTGGAGAAGATTCGGCCATTTGAGAGGACTCCTCTTATATATTCGGGAGAGAGCCTCGGCCACCTCCTTAGACTCTTTAGTGGCCAACGGCTCAGCCCCCTTATAACGACTCGCTACGTCAACGACTGTCAGCGCGTACTTGTACGTCTTACGACCGACGCGATCGTGAGGGAGAAACAGGAGATCCGCTTGGTGAACTTGGTTCGGTACCGGCACGTCGAATTTCGGGCGCGGAATATTGTGAGGCGCGGGTAAATAGATCTGCCAGATGGCCTGCTTCTTGAGCCATTCCTTGACAGCGTTTTCTGAAACCTTGGTCACCGCCGCGAGGTTCTTGATGGCAGCGAGTCCCTTCCAGTAGCCGCGGGGGCTATAGTACGTGTTCGCTAGCTTGCGCGTTAGGCGAACCGATAGTTTGGTATTAAGTTTGCGCGTGTTCATCGTATGCGATGTATTCTAATATATCTGACAATCTCCAACATGCCCTCGCCAGATCGTCCGGTAACTGCGTCGATAATAATAAACCTTTGTTGGAAGTACAATCGCGATTGGGGGTTAAGTTCTGAAGGAAATTGGGAAAATCTAATCCCCCAGGATTGGTGGAGGAATATAACATCCGCTTTGCGAAAAGGGTGGCCGCTTTTTCGTCCTCCCGCCACGTCTCGAGAGAATCTCGGGCCAGACGAATCATACCCTTTGCACCAGCTATGCGGTGTTTAAGGGCAGTGTAGCCTACATCAATCATAGCAAAATAAAGTTCGTCAACTGACATCGTTCTATATATATATATATATATAATTAATTTAAAATAATTAATTTAAAATCTCGATTGAATATAGTAGCCGACGAGACCCACCACACCCATTCCCACGACGATGAAACGCGATCTCGCGGTCTTTTTGGCCTCTGACGGTACATAGAAATCTGAAAGTTGGGGCTCGCGATCCAGCGGCGTGAGACTTTCCTGCGGATATGCCAGCGCGTACTCGCGGTTGGCTTCTTCAACGTTCTGAAAAGTTTGTGCGGCGTGATTTTCGCGGCGAAGCTCTTCATTGACCCAGTCAAGATGGGCGGTTCGTTTTTCCGACCACGCTTCCTTTGCGCTATTGAATTGTTCTACAGCTAAATCGTGACGCGTACTCTCCTCATCCGCGTTCGAGTTTTGTAGTTTAGAGAATAGAAAGTTGCTGCCGGTGAACGCAAATGCGTTTAAGAGCGCACCACCTATCATCATTGCGATTGAAGCCATTTATTTCCATATATTAACTGGTAGAATTCCAGCTTTAACTAGGTAATCTCGGGTCCAAACTGCGGCCGCTACATCTAAGGTCGCGAGCCCTACGTCTCTCACAGTAAAGTCCAATTTGGGAGCGGATCCTCCTAGGGCCATCTTTGATAGTCGAGCATACCCGATACTGAAACCCGATATCACCACGGCGTGATAAAGCGCATTCACTAACATTTTACCGTCTTGTTCAGCCATTATGCATATAAAAGGGGTCGCGATCAATGTTTAAATGGGGCGCATCCAATCGCGATTGGTGTTTCGTAACTTTCTTCTGAACACTGGCTGGTTGTTTTTTCGATAATATGGGGTATTTCCACACGCACAGGGCACACAACTGCCAGACCACCACCAACAACCCAAACTCCAATTCACGAATTTGGGTGACAAATTCAAAGAATTTGGGTGTGCTTCCAATTCGTGAATTGGGGGTGTTGTTGTACTCAACTCTGTCTTCAGATGTTTTGCTGTCTCCGTCCCCGATTGCAACCCCAATCTCGATTGGAGTTTAGCCTCTCGAAGCTCGGCGAGTATTTTATCTTGTTTAACTTTTCGGGTGGCAGCCGCCGCCCGCCCAGCTGCCTGTCTTTTGGGATTTTTTATATGCGGTATGTCATCCAGTGGCGGAGTAACACTCGGGTTCGATTGGGTTGGAGCAATCGGGTTCAACTCCGTCACTCTCGCGGGTGTGTCTTGTGTCATCATTTATAATATTAGGGCTTATAGTTCGTGGGCATATATGTCCAAATTGACAGTGTTTACCCGTGGTCAACGCGGTTGTCAGCGAGTAAGTACATTCCAAACTTGTGATAAATTGAGCAGCAGGCTGTTCTAAGAGTGTGACCTATAAAAGGGTCAGTCTCTAGATCGTCAATCAATCCCGCGGTGTTTGGTATAGGGAGAAGTATACTAACGGCGGTTGCGTACAAATGAATAGCCGCCGATCCGAGAGTTTTTGTCGTCTCCGCTCCCAATTTGGATTCGTATCGCGCATACATTTTATCGATCTCCGCATCTGACATCTTATCCACCTGAAAAACTGAGAGACGCCTACCGAGATAATGCTCCGATTGTCCCCCAGCAACCAGCGCAGCTAGCCGCTCTCGTCGCGCCGCATTTTCATTTTCATTCGGAGTCGTTGCACTCAACCCAATACCAACCGCCGTTGGAGTTGATTCCGATTGCTCTGTCGGATCATTATCTATGTTGGCAGTCGGAGTTGAGGTTTCTTCTATTAGCTGATCGAGAAGTTCGTCGCAGTTCATTTTTCTTAAAATTAATTAATTTCTATTCTAACAAGTCTCATCACTTTAACATATTGGCAAGCGCACCACCCGATACTTATGATCACCATTATGCTCGCAAAAAAGCTCGCAGCGGAGCACCAAATTGTTAACATTGTTAACCATTGTTCAGCATTTGTTCAACATTTGTTAAGCATTTGTTCAGCATTGTTCAGCAATTGCTAAGCATTGTTCAGCATTGTTCAGCATTTGTTCAGTAATTGCTAATTAATTATAAAATTAATTGATAACTTCGTAAGCAGTTGGTTGATCAGTCTTTAGCAAAAGCTTGGCGTGCTTAGTTTCCGAAAGCATCTGTCGAACCTCCAGGCGCTCCTCGCGCGTTGGGATAACGTCATTCTCTCGAAGACAGTCATCGAATGAGTCTCGGTCCTTGCAGTGAAAGAGGGCGACCCATTTCGTTTGCTCGCGCAGATCCTTGAGGACGGCGTTGTACTTTTGAGTGGATATCCATACGCATTGCCTAGCATGGCGGCCAGAAAATGCGAGCTCAGAGAGCATGTCCTTCTTTTTGGTCATCGCCGCCTTGGCCGAGCAATCGTCAATCACGTATAGGGTGGGCTCACCCTGGAATCTTTGGTATAAACCACGCAACAAATCGTGAAGCCTATCACCGGGGTCAATAACGTATACCTCAGGGTCGGTCCATATCCACGTTCGCCGCTGATAAGTATCGTTGTGCGCACAGTGGGACACAGGATCACAATGTGACGAAAGGCATCGCGGTAGGACTCCTCGAGCAAGTCGAGGATGAAAACCGTTTTTCCACATCCTGTCTGCCCACATATTATGGCAGAGTGGGCATCTCCAATCGTGAATTGGTATTGATTGCTAATTTTCTTAATTAATTCTTTAGAATTATCAAATTTATTAATTAATAAATCGTTAGAATGATTGCTAATTTTCTTAATTAATTCTTTAGAATTATCAAATTTATTAATTAATAAATCGTTAGATGATTTTTTTTATTAAATCAATAGAGTGCTGAGACGTATCGGCCATCTTCGATGTTGAGTTGTGCGTCTGTAATTATATATAAGTACACGTTCAATGGCCCGGCTCCGTCCGCCTCTTTGGTTATCTGGATCGTCACACCCTCGCTAGCGTTCTCAACTTGGCGTCCGCTGCCGTGTATTTGGTCGTCGTCGCTGGCTCGCATGTCTAGCCATAACGCGTATTTGGTATTCAGGAACTCCGCGAGGAGAGCGGCCGAGAGATGCAGGTCTTTGGCAACCGCTGCAACTCCGGAGAGCGCTTAGAGCCGGCAGCAAACTGCTTTCTTACTTCGTCCCACTGCTGGTGCGCGCGAAGACCCGCGCTGTAGAGTTGATTGGGAACTCCCTCGATCGTCACCTCTACCTTCGTGATTTTGGGGTTATAGAATTTGTCGGTTTTTCTAGCACCGAACGCGAACCGAGCATCCTCGAACAACATCATTATACCTTTCATCGAGCGAGCGGGTACGTTGACGTTAATATTCCACAATGTGTCGCCTTTGTCTTTCGTCATCTTGCGATGGCGAAGAACTCGGTCGTAAAGTATGGCAACGCGCCCGGCGTACTGGGTTCTGATCAATCGCGCGAGTTCGGGCATCGTGACCATGTCGTACTCCAGCGAAACATTATCGATCGTATACGTCGATAACAGGTCGCTGGTTATGAGAACTCGGCCGTAGTCGTTGAACGTTACTATCGTATTCGAGGCGGTCAGCCAAAGCGCTCTGATAGTAGGGCATGTGACTCTCCAGCAACTCAAAGTCGAGCGGGATGTAGAAGCGGTTGCCGTAAGCGCCCGCGACCGCATTGTCACTCGCGTTGTTATCTACCTTGTTACCAGCCCCGATTCTAAGTTTGGTTACGTTCTTATTTTTGCTGGTGTCAAGACCCTGATAGACAGCGTTTTCGCGCTCTTGCGCCGTCTTCCATAGGTCCTGATAACAATGGTAGACGTCGCTGTCGTCGATCGACATCACCTCATTACCAGAAATCTTTATCATGGTCTTCTTGACGATGGCGCGACCAAGGTTCTGAACGACGGTTCGGTCCGCGTCCGTCGAAGTCAGCGAAATAGTGAAAGCGAGGCGAACAGTACCCGGCACAATGACGTCGTTAGCTCCGAGGTTGGGGAAGGGGACCAAGAGCTGCTGGTTCTGGTCGATCGTCGATGGGTTGTTCGTAATAACGACACTCTGTCTCACGCCTTTTGCCCCGAGGGGCTCACGCAGTCTGCGGTATGGATTGAGTTTGCGACCGTATTGACTCGAAGACATAATTTAGTGAAACTATATTAAACCCTTATGGTTTTGTCTTTAATACATAATTAATTTTAGGAAATTAATATGGCTGATTACGATATTGACATGGATGAAATCGGCAGAGACTATTACGTCGATGTGGATGAGGATGATTATGACATAGATGATTATAATGACGAAACACCCTTGATACAACCTCCAGTTCCAATCCAATCGGGGGAATTAGGTGGCGCTACCGGCAGCGTTGGTCAAAGTCGGGAATTACTCGAGGGAGCTGTAGACGACTACTACAACGGTTTGGTGCAGAAAAAGGTGTGGTCCCATCTGTCGGTCGCGACTACTCCAAGTTCGAATTGGATCTGAACGGTAGATTGCGACTAAAAGCGGAACCAAATCTCCCAATAGTCAACATGAAGAACGGAAAACCCCTATCGCTAAACACCGTTGCAGGAAACCGGGGCGGTGGCGAAATCATAAAGAGCGAACTAGGATTCCAAGATTGGAAGAGGGGTAAAACAATTATGCCTACCCGCGCTGTAGAGGCCCTACAGTCTACCGACGAAACGATGGCGAAAACGGCCTCCGCGATAGAAACGGTCGCGCTCAGCGATGTCCCTCGAGTAGCCACCGACGCTATTAACACGATGGAGACCACGTTCAGCGTCCAATCGCAATTGGGGGAAATACTCAACGATGACCCACCGTTACCTCTTCGTGAACTCCGGGCCTCGATAAGGCTCTACAAACGGTCCGGGCGAACTGGTCCTTAACCTCGCCAAACTCTCGTCGCTGGATGAACATATCGCGCTAGAAGAAAGAAAACTGGAGGAAGCTGGTGGTGATAGAGAATCTACGAGCGGATCAACAAACGCTTGCGGTCGTTGCGGGATGAAAGAGCAGCTCGTTTGGAGGGCTGCCTCGACTAACCGTGAGACACTCCGCACCCAAATAAGTCGGATCCGCGAAACAATCTCGAGGGTACTGCGCGAGGAGACGATACTCGGTGAGCGTACGACAATCGGTGAGCGTCTTCGCACTCTATTCAGAGAACAGGGCATCACGATAGCAAGCATCCTCGTTGCTATCAGCATGACTATATCGACCATAGTTCTAGCTTTCACTGGTGGTGCGGCGCCACCACCCGCGCCAGCACCCACACCACCATCACCCTCGCCATCAGGCGGAGCCAAGGAGTGGGTAAAAAAACAACTAAAAGCCCTCGTCAGTCTCCTGGCTAAATTAGCCGAAAAGGCGGCTGCCGCACTACCTGGACTGATCGGAAGTATCGTTTCTTACTTGCTATCTATATTATCAAAAACGGCCGGATGGCTAGCCAAAAATACTTGGGCTTTAATCGTGGCAATCGCCGGTCTCCTCTATTCTTCTCCAGAGTTCCTCCAAAACCAAAGCGCAAATAATCCGATCGCCACGAGGGCGACGACGAGCGCTAATTTCTCCTCCTCGTGTGTTGTGCTTCCAATTTCACCCAATCTGTGATTGATTGGTGTTTCTCCAATCGCGATTGGTCTGTTGATGGAACTCGATGGTGCATCCAATTTACGAATTGGGGGTACTGGGTTCGATTGTGTTGAGGATGTGTATCCATTTTGTTTGTTTTGGGCGTTTTATGAAATCGGTTCCCTCAACACTGTTGAACCCGATCGTGTTGGGGGTGCGCTTGATGATATCCGTGTTCACGTTACCGTTGTGACCGATTTTTTGATTGGCGGTGGCGATTACGATCTAATTATTGTAACCATCAACCGGGTCGTCTCGTAGTATCATATTGCTCGGCATATAAAGACCTATTCCAAATACATAGTCCACTGGGGTGCTGGCAGTCTGCAAAACGTCTTGATAATTCTTGATCGCCTTCTCCAGGTCCACCTTAGCTGAGATGGCGTCCTCTACAAGTGCCAAGAATTGTTTTTGTGCATCAAACGCCGTTCCCGTGCCCAGTATAGAACTGCGAGTTTGCTTCTGTGCGCCGAGGATGGCCCAGACGTACGTGCGAATAGATTCGTTGACGCGAGTAACCCCGGCCTGCGTGAACCCTAGACCCTTATCTAACATAAATGTGGTCCACGCGTTCTGAACCTCAGCAGCCTGCTGTATGTAATCGACGTGAGCCAGTTTCGGAGGTAACATTTTACAAGAAAACACGCCACAGTGCCGACCTCCAGACACTTCTGGCCCGAAAGTCATAGTCGCGGGGTCAAAATTCCCGCGTTCCGACTGATGATGTGGTCACCGGAGTAATCGTGTCTAAAATCAGTCTGCGTCCAATTCCCGGACTGGCCCCGAATGAGAACGTCCCCGAGGCCGTGGTGGTAGGAATGCTTTCTGCCTCCAGTCCGCGTCTTTTGAAACGTTAAATTCGTTACACAATCTTTCAAACGCCATACGGTCGTATGCGTTGGAAATGGGATCCCAGGCGTCGTCTTGAGGTAGAGAAATACCTAGTTCTTTGAGAATCCTCCTAATAGTATAATACGTGTGAAAGTTGTAGACACTTCGGAGCATGACATTCTTGGATGTCAGATGGTCTTTATGTGAAACTCCACACCCGGATGTTGCGACCATACAGCAAAATTTAGCTGGTTCTGCCAAAACTGCATCGGTGTGGCTTTCCACCCGTTTACCGACTCCATCGTAGTAATCTTGGGCAGCCTATATTTCTCAAACGTGTTAGGGAAATTGGTGGCAAAGCCACTGTCCGGTCTAACCGTTACGGTTGGGTGTACAAGGTTAACAACGTCTTTTTGCGTGTATTTACCTCCGACCGCGTACTTTGCATTAGAATTAAAGCTAAATGCTTTTGTATCCATTGAAAGATATTATTATGTTTGCTACTATCACTAATGTTCAAAAAGGGAGTTGTGAACTTCAAATGTTAATAGACAACTGCTGCGGACAACGCCGGGTAGGCCTCAGATCAATCACCTTCACGGTTGGGTGGAAAAACGTTGAAACGCTCGAGTTTTTCACAACAGAAGTCGAGGACGTCGAGTTTTTCGCATCAGAACACCCCTACGAACTGCCACATAGAATAGACGTAAATAGATTCAGAAGTCCACCAGATGCTATAGTACCTCAGGGTCTTTGGAGTTTCGGAGATCTCCAAGCTTTTGTCGCGGAGAAGATTCCTGGTGTAGTCACTCTCGCAATCTCGAAAGCCACGGGGCTCACCACATTGACCGTTGATAGGCGTTTAAGGATCTCACCGGGGTTGGGCTCACTGTTAGGATTTAAAATAACATACCCTTACAACGATGACGGAGTGTTTGATCCTGGCGAGCACGTCGGCACGACCCGGTGAACTTCGCCGTCACGAAAAACTCTCGGGGTGCACCTGGATCGGGTGAACACATCGTACAACACGGTAGACGGCACTCCCAGCATATTACTGAAAACCGTGCCCGCCAGCGACTGTTTCTATGGTGAGACCCTGACCTTAGACTTCCCACACCCCGAGATGAAAGTTTTGGAATCGGGACACATCCACGAGTTGAAGATTTCTATTCTCGATGATAAAGGGCGAGAGTTGAAGAACGATTACCCGATTTCGGTAGTCCTAGAAATTTCAAATTAATTATTTAGAATTAAACGCATGTTCGTAATATATATTATCAACATTATGAGTATATACGGACCAGGTAGTTCTTCCGATTGGGTGACAAATTCAAATAATTTGGAACCGGCAGAAGGGGGATTCATCCGACAGAGGGCGACTTTTTAACTACCAAAAAAACAAAGGCCTTGATCAATAGAACATATCGAGGGCCACGGACGAGATTCACAAAAGTCTACTATCACAACTTAGAGAATATGCCCTGGCTGTGAATACACAAAGTCGTGAAGAAACGCATACGGAACTAAACGAACTAGGTAAAAAAAATAACCAAATTTAGAAAGCAAAGCCCGGTGGGGATTGTATAAAGCCCGAGAAGACCGCCAGGTTGACATTACGGCGGTTTATGATGCGTTGCGCTTAGAAGACTCTCTCAGCAAAGAAGCTACACTTGGCTGAATTAGACGGGAAAATAATCGATTTTCGAAAAGAGGCCACGTCGGGTATTGAGAAAGCACGAGAAGACCACCAGGCGGACCTTACGAAGGCTTATGAGGTGTTGCGCTCAGAAGACTCTCTCATCAGAGAAGCGGCACTACTGAACTAGATAAAAAAATAACCAAATTTCGAAAAGAGACCCGGTCGGGTATTGATAAAGTCCGAGAAGACCACCAGTCGAACCTTGAGGAGGCCATTGCGGAGGCTTATGATGCGTTGCGCTTAGAGAACTCTCATAGTAAAGAAGCGACACTTACCGAACTAGACGGTAAAATAGCCGAATTTCTGAAAGAGACCAGGTCGGGGGTTGAGAGGGTCCGAGAAGACCACAAAGAGGCATTGCGGAGGCTTATGGGGCGTTACGCTCAGAGGACTCTCTCAACAGAGAAGCGGCACTTACTGACATATACGAAAAAATAACCGAATTTAAAAAGAGACCCGGTTTGATCTTGATGGAGTCCGAACGGGTATTGAGAAAGCCCGAGAAGACCACCAGGCGGATATTACGGAAGCTTATAGGGTGTTGCTCTTAGAGGACTCTATCAACAGAGAAGCGACACTTACCGAACTAGATGGAAAAATAACCGAATTTCAAAAAGAGGCCCGGTCGGGGGTGTTGAGAAACCCGAGAAGACCACAAGGTAGCCATTGCGAAGGTTTATGAGGTGTTGCGTTCAGAGGACTCTCTCATCAGAGAGGCGGCGGTTGCTGAACTAGATGGAAAAATAACCGAATTTCAAAAAGAGGCCCGGTCGGGTATTGATAAAGCCTTAGAAGGCCACCAGGCGACCATTACGGAGGCTTATGATGCGTTGCGCTTAGAGGACTCTCTCAGCAGAGAAGCGGCACTTACCGAACTAGATGGAAAAATAACCGAAGTTTCTGATAAACTGAAACATGATCGTATAGCCGCGACCAAAGCTCTTGAGGAGGCCTCTTATGAGATTCGTACTGAGCATATAACGCAAACAGGGCGCTTGCCGGAATAGTGAAAACAATGAAAACACCAAAACGTGTCATAACAGTTTGGGCTGAGAAGCGGGGCCCATTGGTTGAGGGGCACTATGAATATTCGTTCGGTGCCAAAGCGAGTAATAAATATGGGGGATACACTATGACAGCTGCAGGTGAAGTTATCCAAATGGGGGTCTGCTCGGTTAATGCTAATGGTAAACCTGTGGGCGCGGTCGCAATAAATATTGTAGTAGATGGGGAAGAACGGGGGGTTGGAGTCACTAAAATCTCTGGAGATAGTTCGACGATTGTTTCGTTCGCCGGTAATGATCGAATTAGACTTTCCCAACGTAGTGTTATTAACTTTGTTACGAAAATCGGTGACTCAGAGAGTTCTTCCACTATTGTCTCATTGTTAATTGAACTTATTGTGTAAATACTAATATATTGAAATAAATTTGTAAAATTTAAATATGAACGAATCAACGCTTCCAATTGTCAATACCACTCCATCAACACTGTGTACAATTAACGAAAGAAGTTCAGATTTTAGGTTGAATAATATCGTCGCTATGCAGGATATTTTAGTTAGAGAATATACAAATAGAAAAAGAAACGCTAAAAAATATAGGCGCGCGGTGAACATGGCTGAAGTATCTAGCACGGCTCTGGCGAGTGTTTCTGTGTTGTGTGGGGCGGGGACAGCTGCAACTATCCACCATTATAACGGTTCCCGTAGCGGGGATTTTATGTGCGGTGTCGGCCGTTTCTGGGTTGTTGTGTATGGTAATTAGGGCGTCGGGTGGAAAACTCGAGAAAAAAATGAGAAAACATGATAGAATATCCGTTCTCGCCAGGTCTAAGAAAAATAGCATCGACGTTATGGTGTCCAAAGCGTTGGCCGATAAGAAAATATCAAATTTAGAGTTTGAATCCGTGGTGGAAGAAATGCGGAGATATAAAAATTAAAAAATGATATAAGAATCAAGGCACGCGCCACCATGCCCAAGATTGAGTGTACTGATTGGGATAAATTTAGGGAAAAACTTGGAGATAAAGTCGAAAGAAATGCTACAGCACCATTGTGATTTTTTTAAAAATAATTAATTTTAATTATAAAATTAATTAAAATTAATTATATTGTCGCAGTAAACAATTTATTAATTAATTTCAGGAAAATTATTAACAATTTAAAAAGAAAAAAAAGAAAAAAAAGAATTTTTTGTTTAGCTTCCACCGAGGCTCTAACCCACGCCAGCAAAACCCTTCTGGGCCCACCCGGCTAGCCACCTTTTCTGATCTTGTCTGATCTTGTCTTTGTCTTACTCGTCTCATGTTGTGGCTAGCCGGTGTAATAGCTGCCTGTACAGCACACCCCCATCTATCGGCTGATCTAGGAACCAGTGTCGAAAGTCTAGGCAACCTTGGAAGTGTGTGCACGGAAGCACTGAGCGCTCATTTTTCGTCAAGGGGCGTCCCCCAAGACAAAGTATTGTTGTTAATTTTACATATATGAAGTTAAAACCGTGTTGTGCAATACCAAATATTTACTCGTTTATTTTTATTTGTTTTATATATAACAAGTTCATTTTTTATTTAATAATATAGGTTATAACGTTCTAAATTATTAAAAGTAAAATTAAAAAAATTAAAAACATGCCGACCAATCACAATGTAATACTTCCGGAATATCGATAGTGGGTGTAATACACACCCACGTGTGTGTAGTATATTATAGTGTGTTTATGTTTCATTCCGGAATATCGATAGCGGGTTGTGAATACACACACCCACGTGTGTAGTAATATTATAGTGTGTTTATTTGTTTCATCCGCCGGAAGACGTAATCGTGTAATCTCTCTATAAAATGGACACTTAATATACGTGTAAGGTAGGACACATAATGTGTGTGTTTATAACACGTGTAAGTGAAACATTGTCGTCTGCTTGGTGTTGTGATTACAATATAAATTTAGCGATATCGTAGAAATGTACGTTCGTAAACGAATCGTTGGGTTTTATAAAATGTTTGTATAATACGCCTTAGTTTCATATCCGATACGCATTATCTGTCTTAATGTTCGTATTTGCCTCTTGTATAGTTGACATAATTGCCGGTATAATATTGGAAATGTAACGTTTTTATCGGAGCGTAATAAATTACGCTGGTATTTCATATATTCGATATCGCCTAGTGTTCTCATTTTATAGATTTATATACAGGATTATAACTCCCGTATCTTCGTAAACTTCTTCAACACAGTCATTAAAAAATTTCAATTCAAATTGTATTGTATTATCCATTTTCTCTAATAATATTGGTACTCGTTTTTTTCTGTTCAATTTCCAATTAGAATTTTCAAATCCATTACAATATGATGTAGAAACGCATATCCGTAAACGAATCGTTGATTTTAAACGGTTTTATAAATTAGTTTTATGATGTTCCGGTAGTTGTTCTCCGATCCTATTTAGTCGCTTCGTTTCACGAATTTGATCCTTGTACCGGCGACATAATTGCCGGTATATAATGTAAATGCAACGCTTTTATCGGAGCGTAATAAATTACGCTGATATTTCATGTATTCGATTCTGCATAATGTTTTCAATTTATAGTAATATTTTTCACCAAAGACATTACAAAATTCCAATTCCCATTCTATTTTATTATCCATTTTGTTATAATATTTTATTATAACCTATGAAATGTATCTGTTCAATTTGGACGTGAAAAACATGATGTATTTATGACACCAATATATACTTTCAAAAGTCAATTACCAATATAATTGGGACTCCCTCTTCTCAAAATTATTTTCTCCAAAAATTCATAAATTTGCTGTCGGGAGACCCAATTTTCCTCGTTAACCAATTTTTTGATTTTCGGGGGTGGTGGGGGTATTATAGAGGGTTATACATTTTGACTCCCTTACTACTACTAGTCGATACAAATAGCACAAGATGTATCCTTTAGTTATGTTACATACCTAATATGTATATCATAAAGACACGACACCGGTATCACGGTATAACGAAAATGCAATTCACACAGAGAATGAAACAAGTAGACTGATGCATAGACACATGTGGCTGTGACTGGAGAAATGTGGCTTATGGGATTTGCGACCAGTGTAGTTCCTGATCAAGTAGCATACTCCTGTAGCCTGATAACGATCTATGTTGCTTGTCAGAAGCATGATGGGTGTTTCATCGATGGAATAGTGAACAGTGCAGATCCTGATCAGACTGTGCGGATGAACAGGCTGATTGGGGTCTACACTGGTGGCAAAACCCATAAGTCCCATTTCTCACAGTCACATATTCGACATTACACTCAGAATTTGCCTGGGTGCGTGAAAGAAATTCAAAAACATTGTCTTGCCACATTTGTGTTTATTTCACAATGCTTTAAATGGTAGTGACAAAACTTACTTTGGTGACCAATTTAAGAAGGCATTCATATTTTGAATCAGACAATCAAATGCACATGTAGAATGTTTTACATGATGCAACATGTAAATGTAAATGCATTGATTTAACGGCGGCACTGGCTCGATGACGTTGCATGTCGGGACCGACTATTTTTAAGTCCCCTCATCCGATAGGACTAGGCTAGCACGTAGTTGTCTTGCTCAAGGACACGCCGAAACTGCCATTCGGATCAGGTCGAGGTGGGAAGCAAACCCGGAGTCTCCCGATCCGCAGTCCGACGCTCTACCTACTGAGCTAATCCGGCCACCTTATTTACATAATGCTAGTCAATATAGTGATTTTATACTAGTACGAAGCACGGTTGGCAAATATTTGCAGTTTTATACGATTGCAAAACCTCAGTTTTCTCATCAGATAATTCCCTGCTACTTAGCATATCAATCCCAGTGTGTGCGACCGGCATTTACATGCCGTGATATATTATTATCCAAGCATATTTGCTTGGATATAGTCCTTATACAGTTTTTCAGACCTCCCATGTTTTATGCAAATGAGTAATTGTCGACCAACGAACGTACTTCATGCTTCATGATTCTAGCTACGCCACGTGAGAGAGTTCCAAAGCGAGCGGTGCATTATGAACGTGTCACTCACAATTTTGGCCAGCTACATTTTTTTTCAGCTACAGTTATATTTTTAAAAACAGTTTGTGATTTTATAAAATATTAACTGTCGTGTTTCATAATAAATATTTTGTTAGGAAGGTTACATTTTTAGCGCAATGATCGACCGCTCCACATGTAATTTATACGTAGTTATACGCCATGAAAAATAGTTCTGATAATGAGCTAACATTATATTGTGTAGTGTAATACATGTGTTGTTAATTTTTCTGTACGACATTTATATTACAAAATGTTTATCTGATTTAATATAATATAAACTGACATGTATTAATTTGAGTATATTTTTTTCACGCGCAATCATACAATTAACCTCGTGTCTCATGAAAAGTAGTTTCCACCATTTTATGCAGACAAATTATAGAACCGTTTACATAGTCATAGGTCAATGGCTCGATAAAATCCAACATTGGACAGCGAAATGATGATGATTTAAAACAGAAACATTGTTTTTTGACAATTACATACCGCATGCTTTAAATAATCATCTTGAGCCATCGATATTATTAATCGGTGTCCATTTTACTTAAAACATCAACTAATCTATAATGACGTTACACACCATATGCAGTACGATACACTTCAAAAAGGAAACGTTGTCTTAGAGTTTGAATAATTATAGGTTGCGCCGAACGAACGAGTACGCCGAAATATATTTCCGTACAAATCCAATAACCTATTTATTATATACCCGTTCAACAAAATATGCATCCTAATCATTAAATAATCCGATAGTGTGATGAAATGCGACTCTCTATTATTTTTGTTGAACAATCCGAGCGCCTGTGATCCTGTGATGGCTTCAGTTTATGCAAATTGACAAGGTCATTTCGCGCACTGACGAAAAACCAAGATGGCTGACATCACTACAGACACAACAAAACGGGAAAAAGGCGTTAAATTTGGATAAAAAGCCATACTTAAACACGTAAGTTTATTTAACACATATTTGCCGAAGATATCAATGAATATTGTTAATACCCCACAAAACTTTCATATAATCGTCGGCAAAAATATGAAGCACCTCCATCAGCATCGGATCGACTGTCAATAATTCGACACGTTCAACAACTGCTGAATTTAATTTTGTTCTGAAGACAAAATAACAACATAATACACAATATTGAATTATCGCATGTATCGGTACTACGGTAGTATCACGGCAACATTTTCAATTCCATTGGCCAACGAAGCAAAAATGAACAAAATTCATCAATAAATGATCATAAAGACAATATTTTGTGTTTGCCTTGAAAATCTGCTTACTATCCCTAAAAAAACACCATCACCCTCCATATCTCATTTCTACGTGTGTTTTACACCAATTACATGATATTCA